>JAIPRK010001090.1:0-96977 GCA_025469195.1 Chaitophorus viminalis
GAGTATTATAAATTTATAATTATACACAACACACATATACACACATACACACACATATATATATATATATATATATATATATATATATATATATATATATTTAATCACAGTACAGAGCTGAGTTGAGTCAGCATAAATTATGGCAGTCTATGTACATATATATATATATAAGTTTCGGTTTGTGTCACTCAGATCCTTTGTCGATTTCGGTCCATTTTCTCCTATATATATATATATATATATATATAATACGTATATATCGTGGCGGTCATTACGGTTTTATTCAACAGCGCACCCTCCACGACCTTTGCTCCGTAATACACAACAATATATATATACATGCACAAAAACGTTTTATATATTATTATTATTATTATTATTATATTGTACGTTGGGTGACACGCGCGACGGACCGTACCTATATATATATATATAAAATTTAAACATGCATGTGTATAAATGTATATAAAAATGTATGTAGGCACGGTATAATATTCTTTAAAATATATAGAGTACATGGCAGTGAAAAAATATAATATAGGTACTGAATCAGCAGGCAGCTATACTACTGTACACCGCGTGATACAATGTCGTATACTGTACATAGTGTATTACAATACATCGTTTGTCACCCGAAATTTATCGCACATGACTTATATTATACAGACCGCTCGCCGTGCGTTCTACGGCTTACAATATATACGAGAATAATGTGTAACGCATACAAAGGCCATATCACTCATTAACGACGCGTGTTTTATAACAATATAATAATATATCAGCTAGTGCTCGCGGTCACATATTGATGTATACCGACCGATGAACGAGTACGTCATAATGTCGTACACACTGTCGTTCCCGCATATTAATTAGTATCATAATATTGTGATTGTTATTTTCAATTTTCTATTTACTGGACAGTTCAGAGTACTGTAGTCTATAATACTAGGGTACACTGATAAACTGGATATTATACTTACTGGATATTATACTACTGGATACGTAACTAACTAGCTAGCATATGCAGTCGAAACTGTAAGCGCCTTCTTTTAGGAATAATTTAAGTATAATACCTACCCTTTATAAGGCACCAGTAAACACAAAAAAAAAAAGAACTGAACGGGAACTTGCTCAGCAGTACAGTAGAGGTTGCAGTATAGGCGGTCATCGAGGGGGGGCTTAGAGGGGCTTCGCCCCTAAATATTTTAATAGCCCTCCAAATAGAAACTTAATTTAAAATGTTATACGTTGTTTTTATAATTATCTGTTCGTTTTATTTTACATTGCATTATAGCCCCCCTAAAAATTCAATGTCCGCCTATGGGGTAACCTCGTTCATTGGATAGGTCATTGTAATGGATTTGTTAAATCTGAATGCAATGATAGGTATCTTTGTGTACAAAAAAACGATTCTGAACGGAGACGATTAGTTAGAGAGTCTAGAATAAGTATATTATTTAATATATTATGTTATATCTAAACTGTAATATTATGTCAATATTCGCTGTTCAAACGTTTATAAAAAAAACTGTGCTATGGATTTCAATAATTTTGAAACGATTGTATAAGAACAACTTATATGAAATCTTCTATTACATTTTTAATACTTTTTACCAGCCAAATGTTTTTTATCAACAATAATAATAAAAAAAATATAAAAAATGTAATATTTTAAATGCCTATAAGTTGCTTAAAAATTAGTTTATTATTTTGAAAAAATATATAACTTAAATAAAATGTTAATTTAAATAACTGATATAAATTTCAAGTTTCTGCGACTTATACTTTTTAAATAATAACAAATATTTAAAATAGTTTGAGGATAAATTTCGGGGATATAATTGTGCAGTATACATTTAAAAATCTTTTGCGCAACTCGTCTATTATTGTTTTCATCGGGTTCATTCGAGTAAACGATTGAAAAAAAACCAACCGATCTTTCAATCCCCCCCCCGTTCGCTTTAGCTTCCAAAATACGTGCTTGTTGTAGAGAAAAATAATAAATGTATACGCACGACCGACCTACGCGATTGTAGTGAAAATATGAGCTCTATGATTTTTAATTAAAAAAAGTTACGATTTCATGCGCATTATCCAAACTATCATTCGTTCGTAATGCACAACGAAGTTTAAACATACACACATACTCACGCGTACACATGAATAATACTTATACAATTAAGCGTATTCATCAGTTCGTCACCCGCACGAGGCTTTCCTGACCGCGAAAAAAATATACACACATAATATAATGTATTATTGTATACGGTATACTTGTATATTATATTGCATACATATTACAACACACCCCTTTGCAAACGGTTTTTAAAGGGATAACATTAAAATGGGGTGCGACCCTTTGGCGTTTTTCTACACCTATATGTGCGTATATATTATGTACAGGTATAAATCCCAAAACGTTATGCGCTGTCTGCCAGCGTGTGTTTCATTTTTCACGTGCACACGAATTCGACGCATTAAAATAAGTAAAATACAATATATATATATATATATTATACTCTAGGTAGGTACTGTAGTATACAGTAAAGTAGAGAATAATAAACATCAACCGTTAAGTTAAGTGTGTAAAATTGTAATCAAAATGTATAACAATGTTTCTCCATCGAGTTATTTTTGGACTAGCTGCCATGGTACTTGGTAATTATAAGTGTAAAAACTTAATTTTAGCTTTCCGATGATATAATATTTTTTTTATGAGCTGGTTATAATTTTCCAACAAACTAATTTTTTTAGTCAAGTTATTATATGGCCAGTAGCATAATAAAAATAATGATCTCAATTCAATTACATAATATACACACATCATAGGTGATATTTTTTATTTTTACTATTTTCATCCCGTTAAATGTTAATTTGTAAAAATCAACTAAATTTTATACTCGTAGTCGGTTCCAGCTAGGTGATTTTTTTCTCATTTTCACACTTTTTAACCATTTTAACCCCCTTTTATAGGGGTTGAATTTTGGAAAATCCTCTATTAGTGGATGTTTGTATCATTATACCTGTATGTATGTTTATTATGAATTAATTACCGAATAATTAAAAAAAAGGAGTATAAAATGATATTAAAAATTAGAGTACAATATAAGTTATTTGATTGTCATTTTGGATATCATAGAGAAACTCGAAACATTTACTGCATATTTTATTATCCAACATCGTATAAAACCATCACACAATCAACATAAAATATTACCATAGTAACCACATAAGTGAAAAAAAATTATACATCCAGCATTGAGATCCACGGCTCCAATTGACCCTTAAAAATATAGTTTTCGTAATATCCTTTCTTAGTGCCTGCCTCAAGCTATAAGCAATTTATGTACAAAATTTTAGTCTGGTCTGTCCAGCGGTTCCGGCTAAGTGATGATGAATTAGTCAATCAGGACATGTTATTTTATGTATGTAGAATTTACAATGTATATACATTGTAGATGTATACATATATTTTTAGATTCTGAACGGAGTGATCGAATCTATTGATTTTACAATAATGTGTGTGTTTTTTTTTATTTTTTTTGTGTCTGAGGACACGATTTTTGGTAGTAAAAATGCTTCGATTTTCTCAAACAGAAACTTTTCTGAAAGAAAAGTGAATGTAGAGGTACTTAGGCAAGTCAAAAATGTAACTTTTTCAATACTTTAAAAAAAAAACGAAAAAAACGATAAAAAAATTACAAAAAAAGAGGGAAATTTTACGCAAAATCACAAAATACATTTTTCTAAAATACTCTAACTCAAAAACGAAAAACCGCAACAACTTGAAATTTTCAGCAAATCTTTATATTGGTGTTCTCTATACATGGTTAAGTTTTCAAAGTATTTTGACATATTTTGACTTATTTATAGATAATTTAAATTTTCGATTTTTGTAAGTTTTTTATTTTTAAATATCTATAAAATTTTTTTGGCTGTCCGAAAACTCTTGAAAATTTAATACAATGTTTATAATAAGTTAAACTTATCGTAACTAAAAAATATCATAGATTATTTCGCTCAAATTTTTTTTATAAGCCCATAAAGTGTGCCCATGGTGTGACGGTGTCACCGTTGCAGCCATTGAATTTCAATAGTTAAAAATAGTATTCTCATAGAAATATGACTATGAGTATTCTATGTCTAATGTTTTCCATCTAATTATTATTCGTCTATACACGCTATAGCTGAAATTTGTTATACATAATTTATTTTACAGATACCCGAGCAGTAGAATGGAAATTCGTTTATTCTGGTTTCAATTCTCATAACAATTTGCCGGCAACGTGTTACGAGTGTAGTAATTATAATATAAAAGCCGTATATATTTTATAACGAATATTATATTGTTTTGTATTTTGTAGAACGCATACGTAATCAAATGCCATACATTAAAAAATTTATATTTTATATAGGCAGACAACTATGTATTGTTTCAGGATCGAAATTACTATATTACTTATCTATCGGTTGGCACATCAAAAAATGTGAGTTTTTGAATAAATTATTGCTTATCGAATGTTTTCCAAAATAAAATAAATACCATTAAGTAGGGCCCGAATTTAAAAGTAAAATACTTATTTTTTAGGTCAACCTTTGACAATAATATCTCCGATATATTTTAGTTACAATTAGTGTAATTTATATTTAATCCTTTAATACATTTTCAAGAGTTTTCGGACAGCCAAAAAATTTTATAGATATTTAAAAATAAAAAACTTACAAAAATTGAAAATTTAAATTATCTATAAATAAGTCAAAATATGTCAAAATACTTTAAAAACTTAACTATGTATAGAGAATACAAATATAAAGATTTGGTGAAAATTTCAAGTTATTACGGTTTTTCGTTTTTGAATTAGAGCAAATTTCAAAAACCGATATGATTTGTCAGTCTAAAATTTTATAAATTATATTATATTTTACATGTAATTTTATGTCAATATTCCCTGTTCAAACGTTTATAAAAAAAAAATTGTGCGTATGGATTTTGATGATTTTTGAATGACAATAAAAACTACTTGTGTGGAATCTTTTAATAAATTTTCCAGTATTTTGTTTAAGTCAATTTTTTTTATCACCGATTATAAAAAAAAATGTAAAATATTCGAATTTTTTAAATACCTATAAGTGGCTTAAAAATCAATATAATATTTTGAAAAAAATATGACATAAAGGAAATGACTATCTTAACAATTAGTAAAAATTTCAAGTTTCTGCGACTTACACTTTTTGAATTATATCAAATATTTAAAATCATTTGACGATAAATCACTATTTTATGTAATTTCGTAAAAATTTAAATTTCAAACGGTCATAAAATTTTTCCCTATTGGTCCGGTAGAAATTCTTTTATATATTTTTGAAGATTAGCTTATGGACAAACTAGTGTTAAAATTTTGATCCTTAGTATAAACAGAAAAAATTTTATGATTTTTTGTCTACAAAATAACTTGTAAATTATCGTGATTTTGACACATTTTATACACATTTGAGCTTTATAGGCTTATAAAAAAAATTTGAGTGAAACGATCTCCGATATTTTCTAGTGAAGATTAGTTAAGCTTATTATAAATCTTGTATTAAATTTTCGAAAATTTTCGGCCAGCCAATTCAATTTTATAGGTGTTTAAAAAAAAAAAATTACAAAAATCGAAAATTTAAATTGTCTATAAATAAGTCAAAACATGTCAAAATACTTTGAAAACTTAACCATGTATAAAGAACACCAATATAAAGATTTGGTGAAAATTTCAAGTTGTTGCGGTTTTTCGTTTTTGAGTTAGAGCATTTTAAAAAAATGTAGCTTGTAAAAACGTGATTTTGCGTAAAATTTCCTGTTTTTTTCGTAATTATTTTTATCGTTTTTTTCAATTTTTTCAAAAAGTATAAAAGAAGTTGGATTTTTAATTTGCCTAAGTACCATCTACATTCAATTTCCTTTCAGAAAAGTTTCTGTTTAAGAAAATCGAAGCATTTTTACTGCCCCAAAACGTGAAGAGAGACACAAAAAAAAAAAAAAAAAAAAATAAAAATACACATTGTAAAATCAATCGATTCCATCACTCCGTTCAGAATCTAAAACAATTTTTGCCATCTGTAAAAATGTTTAGACAATTAAACCAGTAATCATTCATACAAATATAAATATTACATTTTAAAATAAAGAAACTCTAAATTTTTACATTAAATTCATTCATTCTAATTGCAACGTAAATTTGCTATTTTCTTGATGTTATATATAAAACTATTTTATAAAAATGTTAACAAAACCTGAGTGTACCCCGGGAAACCCCGGCTTAATTTTCAAACCACCCCTGAACACACACAGCACACTCTCCCATTCAAGACTTCTTGAATATTGTTTACAAGGTTCTGCCTTAGCTTATTTTCTTCATCGGCCTATACTATATATTGTATAATTTAAAATACTGTTTATTTGACAATTTCTAATAATTTATTTTAATGCATATTGGTGAATATATGTGTGCTGGTATATACAATAATATATAAACATTCTACTTAAAATAAAATACATTAAAAATATGAATAATAAAATTATTATATTTTAAAGTTGTTCAGATCTATCGAATATAAAAATTAATTAATTGTTTCCTGTGTAATGCTTTAAGTTGACTTATATTTTACTTAAGTTGCTGCATAAAGCAGTTCCAACAAAAATAATACTTTTTTTGGCATTAAACTTTATTGAATTGTGATTAGATAATTGCTTAAATCCAATGTTATGCTTATTATAGTTGTCCATTTTTAATAATTAGACAAAAATATTTTTCTAATAGAATCGATTTAAATTAAGAACTTTAAAAACATCATAATGTTTAATAGCCGAGTACCATCTGTCTTTATTAAAAACATTTCTTATTAAAGTATTAACCGTTACTTCTTATTTATACAAATAAGATTTGCTCATTCCACCCCATACAATAATATATATATATATATATATATATACAATTATGTCATTATACCTTTGCCCCCTCCTCAATAAACCAGGGTTGCAGATAGATTTGATTGCCTTAATATTCATGGTCATATCCAACAATAATTAAATTATTTATTACCGAGTTAAGAATTTACGATACAAGATACGTTAACATAATCTGTAATCTGTAAATTATAATATTATATATTGTGTGTGTGTGTGTGTGTGTGTGTGTGTGTGTGTGTGTGTGTGTATAATAATTCAATTATAATATTATTATGATTTGCAATATAAATGAAATATAAAAAGACTGTTGAAATCGACTCGGATTATTTATCGCGACAATAATTGTTGTATATTACGGTTAACCCGCGGAACTTGTTGATGCACGAGCTCCGTTTTTAATATTCTCCTAGCTGTGGGAGGGGGTGTCATTTCACCGGCGTATGTTACACACGTGACACAGTGGAGGTGTGAGCCACGGGGACTGTGATGTATACAAGGACCAAGCTATTTTTAGCAAAATGATTTATAGTTTCTTTTGCCGAGCGCGTTTGTCGACTCGGTCGGAAAAGAAATCGAAACCAGGTCGCTCGTGTACCAGCCCTAAGTCTACATTACTACATGCAGTGTTTACGTCTGTCCCGGCGTTTCCCCCCAATGGATTCCCACGTTAAAAAACATCGACATTATCCCAACGGGCACATTACATCGGTTATGAAAATGTCGACACCACGGCGGAAATTATTTCCTCAACTTTTTATATAGAAATATATAATCGAATATTAATGGGGATACCTTTTTCGGATAATCCTTTCCGAAAACTACGGCGTTCGCATTTTTTACCCAAAATTTTCAACGTGTGTTTTTTTTATGAAAGTTACCATTCGTTCAATACGTTCGGACGCATAATGTTTACCACCGCCAAGGGAAGGTTTACCTCCCCAGCACTCTTCTACGAAATATTTCAGCGGCGAGAACCGTAAAAACAATATATGGACACAATACCTCGGTCGGAACCGACTCTGAAGCCAATTTTTTTTTCCTCGTCATAAACCGCTTATGCGATTATACGCGACTGCGTACGGTTTCAAATCACGCGCGCCCGCACCATTGTCCTAGGTTAGTTATAAATGTGTGTAATTAACATTTTCATAATGGCATTATACTCGCGTTTATGGCGTGCAACGTGTTATAAATATATATACCGCGCGGTGTACCTATATAATATTATATTAAATGGGGGGATCGGTGTGCTTGCAGCTATATAATGTCCCTTTTGGTTTTCGTGAATTAATTCGGTCTCTGAAAAAGGGGCGATTATACTATATAGTATAGGTTGTGTATTATTGTACTAGAGCCGTTACGCGTGGACGTATAAATATTCCTCTTCGTCCCCCTTGCCACGGATCGATTTAACCGACTTGTATTATTATTATTGTCGTCATCATCATAATCATCATCATCGCCATCGTCGTCGTCGCTGTAAAGAAATCCATTAATTTTTCGCGGTGTACACGACAAATTTATAAATTATTTCTACAACATTGCACCCATTGCACGCTTGTCGCGACGTGGTATTTGCAGTTAAATCTGTACACGTGCATGACATGCGTGTGTGTACGTGTTTATGTGTGTGTGTGTTCGTCATATACAACGCTCGGTAATAATGGTCCTTTGACTGAACTATTGCATTCAGTAATACATAAGTGTATAATATAATACGTTACATACCAGCTACACTGCAGGTTTATGACGCGTATACAGCAACGTAGCTGGTATATAGCCGTCCACGTTACGTCGAATCCTTATAAGTGTTACTCGTGTTGTATCCTTTTAGATCTCGCATAATATACGCATAATACGGCTCTTACTATTTTTTTCCATACTCACGTTAGCTGCAGTACGCAGTACCCAGCTGATGGATTTATGTATAATAATATTTTAAGTAACAATATTTATATAACGGTGACCGTCACGTGGTCCGGTGACCATCACAGTCTATTGTCGCAGTCATATATTATAATATATTAGTTCATCGCGGGAAACTATATTATACACAGCCCATATCGTAGTTTCGCTAAAATTCAGAGTGCGTAAAACTGATCAGGAAATTACAAACCGTCTACAAAATGTCAAATCCTCTTAATTCGTTTGCAATTTTTTTTTTACCTATATTTTAACTCAATTTCAGTTCCTCGATTAAAATTGTACACACAATTTAGTATTATCATTAAATAATTATAATAATTAAATAAATAAATAAATAAATAAATAAATACGAACTAAATACATTTTATTATTTATTTGATTAGTGATTTATTATATTGAATATTAGTTATTACTATAATACATACCTACTAATCAACACATTAAATTAAATTTAACCTTCTATCATGTACAGTTGCTGCTACATTATATTTTTCGATAACCACTTCTGAATTTATAACCCGATGTCTTTCATTCAAGTTATTCATTATAAATATAGAAAATTTAGGGGGTGCAAAATAATATTTTTCCATCCCCTCTAAAATTTCAGGAGATGCAAGTGCACCCTTTGCACCCCCTAGATTACGCCTACATGACTTAACCGATCGGTCCAATAGTATCTGACGGCTCTAGCGACTATAGTGCTTTCATCAGCGGTACAGATGGATTAATTATTATTATTCCTCTTTGTTGTTATTACTGACTGACACCGGCATGGCAATTCGGAGCTGCAATAAAAACATACGCGTTTAACGGAGCTTAGCGTAGTAGTTAACCTCAACAATACTACGTTGTCACGCCGCACCTATATATCAAATTTTATATTTTAATATTTTTCAACTGATTTGGAAATCGGTGAGTTTTAAATACGTTAACGAAAAATTAATTTTAATCTTAAACTTATAATCTGTTCAGCGAGAAAGGACGCCGCGGTCTGACGAAAATAGGTTCGTTCTGCGCATTACCTCGCATCACCCACCCGTAGAATCCCCACTCATCAACATGTCTACACGCACAAAACCGGCGTGCTCTGTCGCTGAACGGAGTATAGTCGGTTTACCGTTCAAAACTGACGAGCTCCATATCATAAAGCTTAAACAATAATAATATACCCATCTATACCTCATACCTCATTGTTTTTGGTCAGAAGCGTTGTCCGAAGGTTTTGCTTCCCTCTTTATTGCGTTGAACTATGCTTGGGTTTAGGATACGAACGATTTTAGTTGGATTATTTTTTAAACACGTATATAAGACGATCACTTGATTTGTATTTAATTGATACGTATTGATTTAGTGTGCGATTTGTATTTATGAGTAAAGAAAATAAAAAAATGAAAAATTAGTAGGCATAAATCAAATGATATCTTATCGTATACATAATATATAGGTAACACGGGAACGAATAAATAATTACGAAACAATCTATATAATATATTACGCTGTATTCTGATAAATAAAAAACGACCTTCGTTAGACAACACCGAACTGCGTTGTTGTGTCATTTTTGCGCATGAAACCGCCGATTGGTGGATCGCCCCCACTCGGCTTTTCCCACCATTTTGTATTTGTAATACACATTTTTTACATGCAGATGATTATAAGCGCAATTTCTATTACTATACTACGGCATCAATATTTTTATAAGATTTTTGAAAGTATTATTCGATTCCGCATTGAGTTTTGATCCCATGTATTTACTTTTGTACTTGCAGTGGCTATCATAATGTATTGTACACAGTCACCGCGGCACAATGCAGTATTATATAGTACAATGATAAATATTGTCGTGACAACCTATATATTATATTTATCAGCGTTTAATACCGACTCGACCCGATGATGATAATATGTGGGCCTGCGCGCTTATATAGGATGAGACGGTAAAATAGTAAACAATCTGAATAATACAAATGCCTTGACATTCGTCCGCTGCAGGGATATTGAGTGCATACACGTTTCATGCGCGGGATTTCGTAAAACGTCCGCTTGTTGCCATTACAATATAAACGGGCACTTTGTTACATAGAACTCGCAAATGAATAGAACTCACAAATGCTCGCGTGTATATTATATGAATAGTATAACGTTTGTCGTGTAGGATTTAAACAAACCCGAATCGTTGACAGATTTACACTGCACGTATAATAATATATACTGTACACAATAATGTGTATATTCTCAACGAAGATAATGTATTATTATATATTATCGATAAATTATTAAATTATTTCTATGCGCGTATATAGTAATATTTGAACTAATCCACGAAGGGTTGTTGACGAATAATGGTAGGTATTACAGTTATACGATATCTTTTCTCATTTTCGCATAATATATGACACCACACCCTTGGCCGTCATGTACGATGAGAAAATCCACGAACCGTCGTCTATGCAGGTTATAGAGAAAAAGTTACTGCACATTTCAAAATACACGTCTTTATACCTATGCGTCGTGCATGAAAATCAAAATATTATATTCATATATATATTTTATGTTTATTATATTTTTACTAGCAAATAAAATAACCACGTGCGCAAACAAAATAAGTTGATATTTTATACGTTGGCGTGGGTGGAAACGGTCGTAAGGGGTTCAGTACACGTTGGTACACTTATGCCGAGCTGCGTACATGCAGCAGTGCAATTCAGTGTACATTATTATTTGTTATTTATATCTGGAAATTGGATATCGTACGCAAGCTGCTGTAACCAGCAGATGAATTCTATCGGTCGATCAATTTAATAAAAAAAAAAAAAAACGGGTGGAAAATCACCGATGCCTTCATGTTGACTCACAAGATATAACACTGGTACCGGCGAATAATAATCATACTGATCATCAAATTCTTTCAACGGCATGTTGCAGTTCACTCAGAATTCGGACCACTCACGGACAGATCATCGGGACGTTGTTGATGCGTAAAGAATATGGATTAGTATATATACACAGTACACACGTATTTAATTATGTACAAAATAGTATATTTTTTATAGCAAAAATATTTTAAAATATAAACTTAACACTACAATTATAATAAGGCACTTAAAAATAATATTATGCCTTTGTACAGGCAGGAGCGTAATATTAATTACATAAGTCAACAAGTCATTTAAAAATATTTAAACTGTATAAATCCCTGTAAACGTGACGGTTTTTAAATGAGCAATTTCAAAAAGTCAATAGTCATAACCTATAATAATATAAAAATAGAATATACTATTTACTTAGGTCGGTAACAATATTTCTAGAAAAGTAAAAATTCGTTAAAAAAGTTGTTCGCTAAACTTAATACGTATAATATTCAATAAAACTTCATTGATATAAAAAAAAATAATAAAATTATAATTTAGAAGTATACTTATATTTATAATAATATATGTAAACGGTAAGATTTGGATAACCGACAAACGCGTCTATACAATGTATTATTTAAAGTAAAATCTCTCCAAGACGGGCTCTGAATAAGCCGAAACCTGTGTAAATGATTTATATTCCACTACAATAGTTATTATATCGTTGAAGATATATCATTATAATGTACCAGACAAGCCGGCACAACTTACATTTAGAACGGAAAATTGTTTTAAAGTCTCGTGAAATTCCGTCTTGGATAGTTTTTACTACAGTTCGAAAAACAATGATGATAAAAAGAGAAAAAAGTGTATCTAATCGTAATCAACTTAATAGCGTAATGACTAGACTTTAAATGTACAAAACAAAAGTTAACAAAAACATCATAAAAATTATTAAGTCATAAAAAAAAAAAATTTTTTTTTTTTGAAACTCGAATACAACAATTCGTAATCATTACAGCATTTGACCACCTCAATAAGTATCTGTTTAAAGTGGAAATAACACGTTTAGAAGAAGATTTACCGTGACAAAAACAACGCAGTATTGTCTAATAATAAAAATAATAATAATTTAAACAAACAAACGAACCGGCTTTTATACATTAATATGTTACTTGCTGTACAGATTGATTTTAGGCCACACGGTACGAACATTTGTTAAGAATAATGATAATAATAATAATAATAATACGCTAGTAAAAATAAAAAACTCCCGTACGTCGTTTTTGGGTATCAGTTTTGATTGTCAGTCAACAGTTGTGTGTAAAAATTGGGTGGCATGCGGAATTGAAGCTCACCGGGTTCAAGTTTGTATTGTACGTCGGAGAACAAATTGATGTCGGCAGTCGTCAGCAGTTGATGATGATCGGGTTCAGGCTGTAAATATACAAAAATGTACATTAATATACGGTCGATTGGCTCGCGAATAAAATATCATGTTTGATAGGGAAAGTATTAATAGAAAATTATATCAGTATCTGAATTAGAACGAATTCAGAATAATGTTATTAATTTAATATAGGACCATAAGAAAAATGCATAAATTATTTCATTATATTAACACTTACGTGATTGTGCACAGGGCTGTTCTGTAAAGAGAGTACGCCTTGCAGTTGGTTTATGTACTCGATAGCTAGTTGCAGAGTCTTTACTTTGCTCATTCTCTTGCTTCTGAAACATAAATAAACGATTGCGGTTATAGACGGTTGTAGCGAGTTTTCTGAGCATTATTTTATAATACATGACCGATAAATATTCGTACAGTTTATAAAGGGAAAAAATACAGAAAGTATTTCATCTTAAGATTCAATATAGTATACCCTAGAGATCGTAATCGAATAATTTCATTTATTATTATTGTTTGCACATAGACTGTATTTCTATTAGTCTGCCATAGTTGAAAATAGTAAACATGGCTGATATGTTTTGATAAACAAATTAAATTAAAATACTATGTATTCAAATCGTTCGAGATATATGCTGTGATTAGGTCTATGATGGAGACTTTCTATATTCGTATGGGTGTGTATGTGCTGTGTGCCAGACGAGCTCGATGTGTGTAAAATGTGTGAGCATAAGTTTTACGCGTTTTTGACCCCGAAAACCGATTTACCACCCCGCCGAGACGACGAGTGGTGCGGTGATGGTCGTGCGCGCTACAGACGAATTGAACCGGTCGTGCCACGCGAGACGCACAGGAAGCTCCTAACGAGGGTGCGGAAACATCTGTGGTGACGAAACGGCGTACCGCTTAAATGGACCGAGATGCGCGCAATATTGGCGACATGTGACATGTATTAGGAGTGTGTTCGGTTACCTTTTAAGTGCATGAGTATCACCACGTGAAACTCCCGCGAGTGTACGTATAGTGCACTGGGGTGCAGTGTGCGCATCACACGAGGACAAAGGATTTAGATCAGATTTTCGAGAAAACATATACTCGCGATCACAAATGGGTTGTAGTTGAATGACTCGTATACGGTACGGAGAGAAAAGAGTGCGTTTTGATGTCGTGAACCTATACACGTACCCGGCTAGTATTTTTATGCTTGTATGCGGCCGTTAAGCGTTTCGATGACTGCAGTGATGGCTTTGCGCGTTGAAGTCTCCAATGAAAACAATAATTTAACCATACCGTACATTGAACACGTGTACCCGTTGCAGTGTATAAAATATACGATTTATGCGTGGTCGTCTGTTGTATGATTATATACATTTTACGTATAATCATTATAATATGATAACGACGAAGAAGATACCGCAGAGGGTGAAGAGATTTCGGAATACGCGAGCCGTGGCATCACCCGCGGGACGATGGGAAACATGCGTGTACAGTTATTAACATGGAAATAAAACAACAAAACCGAGCCGGGCACGCGCCTGACGCGCGTATTCATGTACATATGTATGTATTAATACACGGACGTAGTAAACTAGGTGCGATCGCCAATAATAATTGACTGGTGTTGGCGGCAGCGTCGGTCCAGAAGCACCTGTTTTTTTTTTTTTTTTTATTCGCTTTTTTTACTTTGGTGGCACACGACTATAAGTGTAAAGATAAAAAAAAACCAGTTTGCCGAAAAATTCTACCACGGCGCTGATGGAGGGCGGAACAACGGCAGCAGCGGAGATGCAGTGAAAAGCTGGTCAAAATATTATAACGTGTACGCGTTCGCTGCCGCCGCGTACCGGTTCCAGCCGAAATGTTTTTTAATCTCTTCCTCTATTCCGGCGCACGCCTCATAACATTATATTACATATATATATATATATATATATATATACGTATATATTTATGGATGAGGTGTGTGGGTAATATTATTAATAACGGTGACCGGCGGCGAAGGAGTAGATGCGATTAGATCCTATGTATAAATAAAAGTATAATATATATATACAGGAGGAGGACTAGGACAAGGAAGAAGGAAACGAGTCGAACGGCTACTGACGATGATGGTGCAGGTGCTTTTTTTTCTCCTTTATTTTAGGGCGGCTCGTGCCACGGGACACGCCGAGCTGCCACATCACCTGCCCCGCGTCGTCTTCTTCGTAGTTTGACCTCAAGTGCAGCCAAAAATACTACGTTATTTGTATAAAATTGCCGCCGCATGCGCATACTAATTATTATGACCAGTTATTTTTTATTATTTTTTTGTTTTATTATCGGTGGCGGACGTTGGTTATTTTTATTTTTTTGCTCCAGTATGTATCTATTGTACCTATATATATCGTTGACGGCCAGAAATATAGAGAGAGAAAGATTGGGAGAGAACTTTTCGGCAACCCGATATCAAACGCCTTTCACTGATGCGGGGTCGTTAAATTTGTTTCCAATAAATCGGAGACAGCAATATTTTATAATGTGAGCGCTTTGCCGTAAAATCCCGCCAGTATATATACTGCAGGTTCAGGTATTTTATAATAACGTATAACGGGTAAAATTCAGCGAAATACGTCTGGAGAGGATGTTGGGTGCATATTATATCGGTCGTTAAAAATATGATTACGCTTCGGATATCCACCAAACTTGAACAAGCCAGTGACGCGACTATCGTTTCGTCTCAGGAAAATTGTTTATACAAACGAACTTCCGAGAATCGCAATGATATTGCAGCGAGAGGACGAAGCCATAAAGGATTTGTTTCGGTTTTGTTAAACCGCTGCGAGATATTACCTATATAATACTGTTTTGCTGCAACCACAGTAAACTCTCCGTGAAACGATATTTACAGTCACTACACACGCTGATAGTACATATATAATATTATATAATCTAAAAATATACTTAAATGTGTGTGAATGGTCGCGGAAGGGAAGATTTAATTTTTTAAACAAACATTTCGGTGTTCCGTATTCTTTAAATGAGAGGGTTAACGACGATGGTAAAGAGGGCCTTGGGAAAAAATGAGATTGTATTATATATGTTCACCTTGATGACAAGAAATTTGTTGACTATATACTACGCAATGCTACCGCAGTCACCTTGTCTTATATAGACTTATAAGCACATGAAAACTGTCATTGAAACTCAATTAATTAATATGCCAAACATCGAGGGAAGATAATACTACTATAAGTTGATTCCGATGCCCATTTTTTTTTATTTTAATTTTATATTTAACTCGACAGATTACAAAAATTCAAATAATGATCCTCAACTGTTTTTTTACACGTAGTTTTATCTATACTAAAATGTTCGTTTTTATTAAATTAGTTTTCAATTCTATTTATTTTAAGTTCTACTATTACACTGCTGTATTAACAAAAATCATTAGTTTGAAAATCCTATTTTATATACTTCCCTGACTATAACTTATATAAATCGAAAAGATAATATTATTTTAAAAACACAAAGGAAAAGGGTATATACAATATGTACTGTATTAACGCAAAATGTCAGGGTTATTTTTTCACTGATTGATCGATGATTTTGTGAGTACCTATTGTAGATCACATCACTAAGGGTGGTATGTACGTATACATACATAAAAATACATTCTAGAATTAAAGTGAAAATTTCAAATAAACGACAAATGTTGTCTTGAATGAATCCTATGAAATATTTGTATAATTAGATAAGAATTGCGAGGGAAAACGTGTAATTGGTATTATTTTATGGTTATTACTCACTTATTTTCTTCTAAAGGAACGACTTTGCGGAGTCTGGAGAACGCCCAGTTGACCGCTTGCACTCTGCGTCTTTCACGGGCGTTTCGTCTAGCTACCACTTGGGCAGGCTTTTGTCCGGCCGGCGTTTCCTTAGACCGTGCTGCGCTTTTTCCCTTAGACGAGCCAGGCTTTTGGCCACCACCTGTAGATGTGGAACCCAACGAAGGCCCAGGAGACGAGCTAGTAGTACTGCATATGATCGTGTTCTGACTGTCTGAATCCGATAGCCAATCGGCCTTGTTGTTGTGCGCAAAGGCTTCTGGGGGAGAAAAAAAATTAAAAAAAACGTTAAAATAATATAATTTAATACCATCGGAGATAGTATATATTTAAATTTAATAATAACTTGAATTTTTAAAACTTGCTGTAAACGCGTAGTGTATTACATACAGAGGGAGAGAGAGAGATAACAGCCGCTATTGTGTCACTGCTATCTTTCCCGTTTTGTGTACGCGACTTAAAAGCGGCGCAATATATACATAAATAAATATATATATTATATTATATATCCGTATACGTCGCATTTGCATACAAACCGACCGATTAAGTGCTCTACAACAGTCGTTGTCGACATCCCATTAGGAAACCACTACTCCTCCCAACCTTCCCTTCGCCATCCTCAAGTTTATTATATACCTATGACGCGTACGCGTATACGGTATTATTTGGGTTTTTGTTTTTTTTTTTTTACAACGGGGCGAGTAGTCGTCGCTGGTGGTTATTTAGTGCGCCCAGAAACAGGAAACGCGCTCACAGCCCTTTTGCTGCGTCAAACAATAGGTGCGTACTGCGTATTCTCGTTTTATTCCATTGAAACGACTCGCAGCGAAATGAAAACTGCATCCGTTGAAGAGTTAAAAAAGAAAAAAAAAATGAAAATAAAATAAATACAATCGGTAAAAAAAAATTCCGGAACACAATATACTTATGTACATATTAATAATATTATAATGAACGCGTGTGCGTATAAAACGGGGTGACGCGTATAATACTATAATCGACCATCGCGAATAATTTAGTACGATTACAGACGTAACTGGTTCTATATAATACTATACCATCCAGTTGTATGGATCTAGTTATCATATGATTGAGTGGTATAGTTGTGAAATAAACATTATTTGTATAACGTGTTGGTTATTGGTTAAAAACATCGCGTGGCAAGAATTATATTTATACATATTCATACCAAATATACATTAATAGGATTAAGACGTACTGAAATGAAGAGGGTGGATTTATATAATACGCACATCACACCATTCCAAACTCACTACTCACCCCGTTGTCGATCGGACGAATCGTTCGGAGACGACGGCTGCAGTGATGCACTCGGCGTTTCCATGAGTGCAACGTTTTCCACTATACAGGTCTATTCCACTATAAAGTGTTATTTTTCACTCGCTCATGCAATATTTTCTGTATCTAACAGCTATAATATGTACACAACGCACGTCGTAATAAATGCAGAGCAAACGTACCGGCGAACAATATGGAGGCCGGTACGAAACTGGATCGGGTATAAACGGGCAAATAGGTATTTGAGCGGCTCTGAAGAATTTCGGCCGAGATCGCATTTTATCGTACAAACATCGCGCATGCCAGGTACCTTAGTACCTTATGT
Organism: Chaitophorus viminalis; assembly: GCA_025469195.1. Classification (NCBI taxonomy): domain Eukaryota; kingdom Metazoa; phylum Arthropoda; class Insecta; order Hemiptera; family Aphididae; genus Chaitophorus; species Chaitophorus viminalis. Next base: position 18,581 of record JAIPRK010001090.1, read on the forward strand.
ACCTTTTGTGTTTTTAAACCAGTTTCTTTTTTGTGCGTTCCTCCACCATCACATACACACACACACACATACATACATACATACATATATATATAAATATATATATGAACAGGGATGTTGTACTATACATGCAAAGCCGCCTAAAGGTCTGGGCGTCGTACAATAGAGAGGACCAATGGGGTAGTGTGAGCGTGAGCGCGCGCGCGTGTGTGTGTGTGTATGTGCAAGTGTGTGTTCGTGTTATTGCCACAGGGATTCCGACCCCATAAAGAGCGTCGGTTAAGTATGGTATTTCATCGTATACATAAACGCCACCGGAGGGGTAAATGTAACGAAATTTTTTTTTTCAAAACGTGTACCCTTCGCTCAAGGGAATTCGAGATAGGCAGAGAAAAAAGAAGAGCACACAATAGACACACACAAACGAGCAAGCACCCCGATTACGCAACACCAATGTGCCATACCTGCGCTACCGGAGTTACACGTTTGCGTTGGCCATTATATTCTGTAATGGGCAATAACTATACATTTTTTTCTTATTCTCATGGACCTCACGTGGCTTCGTTCGCATTATTATGAACTTATAAGTACAGAAAAAAAGAAAAAAAATCAAATAAATATATAGTATCTCGAAAAGAAAAATGAAACCGCAGCGCTGGGTCAACCCGTCGCGGGAATCGCATTGATACGTACGCATTTATCTGTATTATTACATAATATTATAATATTGTACATTATATTGTGTACGCACGCCGCTTATGTTCACCTCGCTTTTTGCTCACACTACTACGGTGTATAGCATACACATACATTGTTATATACGACTTATAATATATACACTAAATTTTCAGACACATTTTCTGTCACTTACTTACATAATATATAGTACCTAATGTAATAATACAAACACGGGATCAATAGAAACGTGAAAAACAATAACGTCTAGCTGGTAGACGATTTTTTTTTTCTTTCCAAAGGTATATAATATAATACATATTATACATAGTAGATTACTACTTGCGCACGCATTCATACACCTTATGTCATGGACCATATGACGTACATACGCGTTTAAATTCCTTGGGAACAGACCGCGCGTAGTACATATAATATACGGCCCATATGGTCTCCGCTGCTGCAACAGTAGATTATAGACGCGCATGGTATAACTACGCGACGCAACGCGCGCAACATATGGTGCCCAAAGACGTTAATGAAAGGCGTTCACCTTTTTCGCCCTCTTGATCTGTCTGGTAACGGTAAGGCACGGAAATTTCGCGGACTAACTCGCACATTTGGTCAAAACACTCGAACGGTCTTTATTATATTATATTTTATAATATATTGGTTTTGCTGGACCCTACATGCGTGCATGCAGCAGAACGCAGAAGTCTGCACAATACTGCGTGTTATATATTTTGTATTTATAAACATACCATGTATATTATGATATGATATAGGAATGAAAAAGCAAAAACAACAGTTGCACCATACTGCTGTAATGGTGGGTATGGTGCCACCTGAGCTGAAAAACTGACCAACCGTCAAATTAAATAATTTCACCCGGACCAAATTTACTTCCGGACTCGTTGTTATATATAGGTATGTTTATGGATAATCTCGATTTTACGCACGGGAACCCTATCGGACATGCGCCTATACATAAAGTAAACCATAAATATATTATATATTTATTTATGTATATATAAATACCGAATATTTATAGAAGGGTTGTTGCACAGTAATTGCGCTGCGCACCTGAGCGAATTATTTGAATTTTTCACCCCCAAACAACGATGTTCCTTGTGCGTGTACACTGTACGAATACCGTGGAGAGACTAGAAAAATATTCACGGTTCGTGTAACATGGTAACAACTCATTTCCTAGTGTGTGAGAACCAAACCAGAGGGAAAAAACAAAAACCTTCGAGTTCCGGTGGTTGAGTTGTTGTCGTGTTATCGCCAGGCAAAACGGACAAATCTGTAACGAATTTTCATTTCCCTCCCTCTGTACAACACTCTCGCATTATATACGTTATTATTTAACTATATGCTTATAATATATATTATTGGAGCAGTGGATGATCCTTACCTGCGTCGGAGCCGGTATTCCACCAGTCTTCCTGTACGTTGCCTTGGTCCACTCTGGAACAGAATTGCATGAAGGACGGCATAGTAGATTTAAGTTCTTCACCAATGCTCATCATTGCATAGCCTTTTATGAGCAATACGTGTTCTGCAACGATAAAAGAAAAACAGGACTTAATCGAGGAGATCTGAAGATTTAATCGCGCAGCATAGAATATATGATGTATTTTTTACATTATCGCCGTTACTAACGCTGCGGTATAAACCTACACACATAAAGAACACGGCATGGATGCCTAGTTTATAGGGTTTTAAGTATATCTATAGGTATATATTTATATTGTTTCGACCACCACACCGAGACGCCACTAGTTCAGATTATTAATAATTATTGTCTTCAAACACGATCCCAATATTTGTACTGATAAACGTGCGCGATATAGTACGTTGAAACTACTATACGCGTGCCGGTCGCGCATCTGCTTTTTTGATAAACAAAATGGAATTATCGTCCACCTTTAAAGCGCCTGTTGCTCTACGCGTGCTGCAAGCTGTGTATGTGTAAGTCTACCCTCTCATCACGCATGGTTTTACGACGGTCGTATAAATCGATTTACTAGTTTTCCAATCAACCCTCACGCGCACACGACTATACTATACAACCCAAACAATAATAAATGTAGACATATAGTAGTTTATATAGTACCTAACCACGCGGCATTATTATAGAAAGAGTGAGAAAGAGAAAGAGTTCTTCCCCTCTGAATATGCGCGTTCAATGTTCTATATTACATATATATATATATATATATAATATATATATATATATAATATATATAATATAAGGTCTATATGGATTATATTATAAAGCACCACTATTACTCTGCGTCTGATAATATATTACGTGTTTGTCTTATCGCAAACTAAACAATTTGTATCCGCGCTGTGGAACTGGGTACCGGGTACGTGTACGTTTACTGTACAGTATGTGTTAGTTTGTTTGAAAAATAAAACCCATTAGAAACAATTGGCCGGCACACGTTGTAAAAAAAAAATATGACAACTGGTTTAACAAGATTTAAAGAAAAACAAACGTTAACCACAAAGCTTTAGATCCGTCTCCGCTTGCGTCGTATCTAAAATTTGACATTCTACTTTACGCGTTCATTCATCGGAACGACGCTGGTCAATACGATTACACTTCAATACTAATTACACAATTTAAACGCACACGCATACACTACATACACTCATACAGTAGACATGGAAGACACAGTGGAAATAGTACACACACATACACACACACTTGTTAAACGCATAGTTCTCGTTACTTCGGTGAACACGTCGTGTGGACATGTTTTGTGGGAAAGTTAGAATGACAACATTCGATAAACGCGTCACATTTTATCGAAATTTATCGAGGTAGCCCGCGATAGCAGCTCTTTTTTCGTAGTTATAAAATTTGTTTATCTCTTCACTTTTCGTACACAGCATATTTTATTTATACTACATAACCATATAGGTATATCGTGTATACGACGGCACTTCGGCGAGTCCAGGATTTGTGTGCGCCCCTCTGAAACCGGTTCTACGCATTCTACAGGGGGTTGTGCGTGCGTAAAGGGCTTATTATAATAGAGGGTTGGTTATATATATATTTTATTTTTCAGTTTCATGCTTGAGTGCGACCATCCACCACCGCTGTTTCCCTTCACCGCGCACGTCGCTGCTGTTCTTCGCTCTCTTTCTATTTTTCTACCGCTCGCGCACCAACGGCAGCGCGGATGCAGAAGTAATACTACGGAAACCGTTCGGGGGAATTCACCAATACTTGCGCGTCGTGTACATAATAATATACGCACTTACAGATACACACACGCACACACACATCGTCGCAACCCTGCATGCATTGCTTTTTGCAAGGGTGGTGGCTTCATCGTTGTTCATGACTGGACACGATATAGTACTTAAACGGTTTGACGATATATATGTATAATATATATAAATATATAATACGTAACTATTTCATTTCTCGCACTCGGTAACCTGTGTATATTGAACATTTAATATTTTTAAGTTCAAAACCGATTTGCAATAATATTGATATGATTTGTTTAAGTTTAACGATGCAATGTCTAACTGTAATTTTAGATTGTTACACGAACGATGATGTTGTTATTTTGAATGATCCCCGTTACAAATATCCTATAAAATAAGCATACGCTTTTAAAACGTAAGATATTTTGTTGAAAAATACGGAGCTATTACTGGCGATAAACTCAACTTTTAGTCTACTTGAAATTAAAAATTCTAACCACGTAGTAACTTTATTTCGTAGTTAATATAACGTTCAATAAAACCGAATGGTGTCCACCTATTCAATTATATATTTTGTAATAATGTATACTTATGCACACATGTATATTATTTTTTAGTTGTTACAATTAACGTTATCCGCGTCGTGCAGAGGGACACGGACATCGACGATGACGACAACAACCGTTGTAGGACGCCAAATAACAATGGTAATCTACATGTTTAACATAACGACTACCTGCATGGACTTGACAAAAATGTGTAGACCCAAATATACACACGGTAACTCTATAAAAACCAATATATACACGCGCACGATTATTATTACCATTATACATTATAAACATATTATTATTCATAACCGAACGTCTTATGTACCAGCATGAAACATGCATAATATAATATTTGGATCCCGTATCCTTAAATGTTTGCCGAAGGACAAGATATGTGTTATGTATTTACATTTATAAAAAAAAATTTTCTATACGTCGCCGCCGCCGGTTAAGTAGTCATCCCGTCGCGCGCGCACATGTGACACACGATACCGTTGTCGCACGCGTTATGTAAAATATTTTCTTGGGCCAATTATATTATCATACGTCGTATACCGATTTGGGCGGGCGTGTGTGTGTGCGTGTGTCGTGTACATATTGTATCGTATCATACGGGACGCACACGGGTAATTTACACATAAAGATAAATAGCGATCTATGGCAAAATGAAAAAAAATACATATATATGTTAATAACTACTAGTGATGTCTTCTGTTTGGAAGCCGGACCCGCATTATACACACAAAGGAACAGCCACTTATATACACATACAGCCTACAGCGACATGACAAATTACTTGAACGATTAACAACACGTACGCGCCGGGCTTATGGGTGCCCCCCGTGTAGCAGTCGTCGCCACCAAAGAGAAGTCAATGTTTATTGTTTAATTCCGATCTCGTACGCGTTATTGTTATGATTATTATTATTAGCCCGCGACTTTGGTGGACGAGAGAAATAAGAAACCGTATCGCGCACATAATGTATTATGTGAAATGTGAATATTATTATTATAATATTTTGATACCTATGTGTTTGAGGGACCTACGCATGTACGTTCGTTTTACGACAGGGAATACGTGTCGCGGTATAAACGCAGCTCGTATAAAAATAATAGTTCATAAATACGTACTGTCATTGTTTGTACAGACGAAAAGTTAATCGATCCGTGTATGTAACATAAAAAAAAATCGTACGCGATCTGCGACCGGGCGTATAATACATATATTATGTACAGTGAACGCGTAACCACCACTCGTCGTAAACGCGAGCGCGCGGATATTATAATAGTATAGAGAGCTATAAATTTCGCATTTGAAATAAACACTGCAGCGCGTATTAACATTATTACTCTGTTCGTACGGAGAATACGCAGCGTGGTTCGTGACTGCGCATGACATTATTATATTCGCTCCCGCGCGCAGTACGTGTCCGGTGGGCCCGCATCGGCCTTATACGACTTTTAAATCCGTACCCGGTAAAACAGGCGCGCATAGCATACAAACAACAATGCGCATAGGTTATGATATTATATGTAGGTGTACGTGTATACCCTTTTTCCGACCCTCCTCACCTCCGCTAAGATCCATGTACACCTTTACACCGGTGGCGTGCTCGTCGGTTTATAAGCACTATAGCGGTTAATGGCCGACGCCGGATACGCCGCGTAAAAACAACCCGTGTGAAGCGGAAACCGAAAAATTGCTTTTCGATGTTCGCGGTCACACAATAATAAAATTACTTTAACTGGTGGATATAATTTGTACGCGGCGAACTGGTCGCGTCGGACGAATAAAATTATAAAAAATCGACCCCGCGCCAAGATAAAAGAGGGAAAAAGGGTTACCGCGTCGTCGGTTTATAACGGTATTTTTATTTCGCAACCGTCATTCAAAAATGTTGTTGCAAAATCGTTAAAAATCAAAAAGGTGCGGAAATCGATGTGGGGAAGTAACGCGCCAAAACAGCAACGAACCGGTGAAAAGTACAATTAAAATGAATAAAAATATAGTCTTACCTCAAATGCAGGTGGAAAAATAATTGTTGCCTAGGCGGAGAGAGCGAGAGATACCGCTGTAGACGGTTGGACGTGTTGTGACAGTCGGAAAACCCTGCGCCGCAGGGTTGAGAAACTGCTGCTTGGAGACGACTGTGACCGCGGTAGTGGTTATAATATCGCTGACGGTGGTGATGATGACTGGATGGAGCGGAGTTGTGCGTGGTGCGTGCGACGGTGATGAGGTACGAAACACGACTGACCGTGGCCAGGGGTGGCAGCGCCGGTGTGCGTGCTCGGCAGAGGAGAGACGTTGCGCCGACGACGGGGGTGAGCCGCGTGCGTACGATATACGCGCGCGTAGATAGGGGAACAGCGCGCGGCCGTGTCGGCGACGGCGGCGGCGGCAGCTCTTGTCATCCCCACCGACGTCGGTGGCGCGCGCGCGCTCGCGCGACCGGACACCTGGAGATGCGGCGCGCGGGCTGCTCATATTATCGGAGGCACGCGCCATCCCCACCACCGGGCGGCAGCGGCAAAGAACACCACTGGGCAAGAGCGAGAGAGACGGACCGAGAGTGCGTGTACGACAACGAGAGAGACAGCGAGAGAGTGATGAACGGAGTAACAGAGAGAGAAAAAACAAACCCGAGAGACGAGTGTATTTATTACACACACGCGCGGGCACTCTACGGCGGCGGCGGGCAGCTCGTGGGAACTTAAAACGCCAACCGGTTTTTTTTTTTTTTTTTGTAATTTTTTTTTTTCGGCGCACTTCGCTCTAGTCGCCGCCACCGCCATGCCTCCGGTAACCAGACTACCGTCGAAGGCCACCGCCACCGTCTCGGTATATACACCTATATGCATAAATGACGTCTTGGACCGGCGAAAATGCTTTGTCCCGGGCACGGGCCGCACGACCGACTATAATATATTATTATAATATTACTGCAATGCTCCACATACGTCGTCGGAGAAAACGCGTTTCGTCCACCAAGTCGTCGTTGAAGTTCTTCTCGTCAAATCGTCCATCTCTCGGTCTCTGTCTTCTCCTTGCAATACAGGCATAGTGCATACTATCCTGTAACCCATTATCGCACCACTGCGACCTCCTACGCCCGACGATTTATTTCGTGCGAATTTTTTTTACCCCGTCGTCATCACCTCGAGTCGTTTCGGTCTTATGCCGCTCTCTCTCTCTCTCTCTCTCTCTCCATTAGAGCGTTGCTGCAGACGTCATAAAACCCGAAACAATTTTTCTCCGCATCCGAAAATGATTCTTTTTTCTATATCATCTTGATCTCCAACAATATTATTATTTTTATTGTGGAAATACCGCCGCGATGCTCGGCACAAACGTTATTTTACGCTTCGTACAATCGTAATCGGGCTGGCTATACATTATGTGACGGATATATTTTATATATATTAAAACAATTGTCAGTTAATTATCGACGAGAATATATAACGTAATCCAGTTGCACGTTATTATTATGTGGCAATCATATATTATAGGTACATTGTATATTGTATGTGTACAACTATATACATTATATATTCATTACTAATTTATTATCAACCTGAGGTAAATAAATATAAATACAAACCATAAATGTCCGTCAATAGTCTGATTTATATCCGAGATTCTGTTCATAATCACTTTTGGTGCTTCGTTTTGAAATCATCCAAATGGAACCTGTTTTCCTGCATATATGTAACCTCACGCCTGACGTGCACTTCTCAGCCCTCACGATAAATAGATCGTTTTGGATAAACATTAAATAGATCTTTTTTAGCAACCGTTTAGACCGGTTCTGTAGCGAAAAAATTGGATTACAGTTATTGGCCACTTTATCGGTTAGGTCTACTAAAACGTTAATGTACTTAACTACTAATTTAATTTCCCGAAACTTGTTGATATGTACTGACAACATGATTTTCGAGGTAGGTATATAAAATACAACTATAATATTATTTAATTTTAGTTATCTGATAAAGTTCTTCACATACATGGTATTTGCACAATTAAAATTTAAAATAATATCTAAGATTTAGGTACATTTTTCAATAATTTGTACCTTCATTACACCCATGTCTAGTGTTAAAATGAAATACCGACGTTCATATAATATTATGGAAAATGGAACTATTGTTTAAGCTTTATTAGTGACTTAAATAAAATATATGATATAATGCTATTATTAAACTATGTAAAGTGAATCCATCAGTTAAAGCCCAATTATTATAAGTATAATGGAGATACTTCATAATTGATATAATAATAAACATTTCAAAATTGAAATAATTCAATATACATATATTATATTATATTGAATAAATTTAAGATTCCTCGATTTCAAATTTATTATAAATAGGCAAAAAGGTATATACATAGGTACATATATACATATATAGGTATACATTTATCTTTAAAATTAGCATATCTGAACAATTAATCAGTGGTCAAGTGAGTCAAGGTAAATAATGGCTTTTTTCTGTTCATGAAAGTTTAATATTGTATATATTCATTTATTCCTGATTATAAAATATATTAATCCATGGATTATATAGTGTATATTGAGTCTTTAAATTAATTAAATAATTAATAACACATATTTTTATACACATATTCATAACGACAGAATATATTATAATGAATAATGCGTATTTTCAACTATTTGATAATATAGTTATAGTAAAACCAATATCACGGTCAAAGCAGCCTATGGGTTTCATTTATGTAGATTATATCATTTTTTATGGTATTTGTTATAAGTCCGCCTTATTATATATAAAATTACTTGTGTATCAGCGTTTTATAACTGTATTGGCTTAAATTTTATACTTCCATTAATATTATGTTTTCATAATATATTATTGCACAAGCCACAACACACTTTAATTTAGAAACTAGTTAACAAATCAATTCATTGCAGATAATATTTTATTTAATTGTTTAAGATTTAAGATTTGATGTATAGGTTTCTTTATATTTCTTATATGTACGCCTATAAAATTATTTAATACATATACTTCTCCGAATAATGAAAAAAACAAATTATTTAGTACATGATATCAGTAGCGACAACGCCGACAATTTAATTGGGTATAGGTTCAGTGTGTAATAAATTGATTCTATATCTAAATATATTCTGAACATTTTCCGGAATCGGCTAATGGACAATGCGGTGGAATAATAATTTAGTGGTGATAAAATACTATGTTCCACTCACCGGGGTGTAAAAGACCCACATTATCTGGCCAGCATTGTTCAAAAACTGATCTTAAAATCTTTGGTAAAACCTTGGCTCCTGCTGTAGCTTCCCACTATGGAACACACTATGCGAACAACGATGCGATCGTTCCCATTAACGCCTCAGTGTATATCAGAATTCAAAATTGTATTGTTCGATTTCTAGAAAAAACGCTATATAAATAATGACTACAACACGTACGTCATGAATAACACATTGTTTATGGGATTTTTTTTTAATGAATCTTCAAACCGAAATTGATTTTATCTTTTTGGTGAAGAAAAATATACTTGTTAATTGCGCCATATTCGATTAAATCGTGCACAACATTTTATTTACTGCATTTATGTCCCACAATATCAAACCGAATACGTAGTACAAAAAATAAATATTGCCGCAGTACAATATTGGATACAAGATAAATCATGAGAAGATAGAGGAAGGGGTTGTTTCTAATATATTATATATTTCTAATTTAAAAATACACCGATTACGATTTACCCTTAAACAAAACGGAAAACCATTTATCGCGTTCGTTGTCAAAACATTTTATACAAACAATTATTTCTCATTACTTCATATAAAAAATATTATAGATAGGTACAACATTCAGATATTTTATGATGTTTAAAATGCATCTGCCCTGCTTCGGAAGAGTAAAAAAAAAAACTACCTCTATATAAAACCTACCAACAACATGAAAAGCCCGGCGGGGCGGTGGTTGAGGTTATTTTTTATATGTATAATATAATATTTTATATAGTTATATGTATATACATATATATTTTTTATCAAGATAAATGATGATTTAAAATTAGAATATAATTAGAAGATGTATAAATGGTCATCTATATAGTGATGGGTTTGTTTTTTTTTTTTTTTTAGTTTAGTTTATTCACCCCAACCAAGACGCGGCTAACCGACCACCCTTAACGCCGGACCCATTTATATTACATACTACATGATATAATGGTCGATGTTTTTTTTTATATATTTTTTTCATATGGAGTCTTATAAACAAAAACATACTGACCGCCGTCGACGTCGCCGACGCCTATTCATTAAACAACGCGCTTAATGAAGGCGCGTGCAGGCATACCTATTGGCGTACAGGAATACTTGTGTATATGTACCTTATACATGTATAGTGACTTGAACGCCCGTCGGCTGTTGGAAATGATCCGCTACATAACAATATTATAAGAGGGCGAAGATGGACAGGGATAACTTTTATAATTTTTATGACAACATTATTAACCCGTTCACAGTAATACAAATGTAACGTGTATCATATAGTTATTATAGCTATATTTATACATGTTACGCATATTATTATATGTATATATTTCTTAATGATTGAATCAATTTAAAAATAATCCTTTGATTTTGGTTAAATCACGTCAACTATCGCGCGTGCGCACTACAGTACCATATTTTTCAACAAAACAATGACAATAACGACCAAGCGTTGAAATCACCTCGGAAAACATTTTGGATACCTGTATATACGTATTATATACTATAGGTATTATCATGCAAACACGGTTGAACATAGCATATTATATTATTAGGTACTTTGTTTTCAGATTTCCCAGATGATTGAATAGACCTTGTATGTATTGAAATTAATTGTTATTTCAAATACTTCAAAACATTGCATATTTTTCACGCTCCTGTGCGTAACTTAAAAACGTAATACAGTCACTGTCATAGGATATATGCATTTAATTAAAGGGTTTCAATGCATATTGTGCCTCGTCTATATTGTTGTTTCGTCAAACAAAGGCTTAGCTTTGGGAATATCAAATTCGACCACGGCCGACATATAATATATATGTCGTATTATAATATAGTCCCTTTATAAACGCGGTTTGAAGTTTATTCAACGTCATCGTGATCATCTAAAATCCGAAGAACAAAATGTATGACAATACACGCACACATTATAATTAATATATTTGGTGTTTTATTCACACAAGCACTAAAATACACACGGGTATCATTTCAAGTCCGGTCCACATCAAAATAATATTATATTATGTATTTAACATATTCAATATACGTTTAAATAAACCAACATAATGATATTATAATATACTAATACCTACTACATTTTAAACCGTACTCTACAATGTTTTCGTAACGGATTTTACCCTATTGCGTGTTTTTTGTTTTTCTCTTAAGTATATTATAATTATTGACCTAATACAACGGACAAAATATTAATGATGATTTATATATTATATATATATTATTATTATTATAAGTCAAAAGTATGCACGCGTGCGCCAGACGATAATAATACAACACTACTGTACTTTATAATTGTACAAAACAGATAATACTTAAATACAGGTGTTTTTATTATTTTTTTTTTTTTACTTTCGAACTACTCGAAATGCCATAAATCGAGAACATTAAAATGTTTAATTTTTTTTTTTTTACGAAGAAACCCGTATTGAACGTAAAATTATAAAGTAGTTATTAATGTGAGCATTTTGATGCAACGCACGGTTGCGTGCCGCGCGCGCGCATGTGTGTGTGTGTGTGTGTGTCTGTGGAACAAGATCTCGTATTACCTTGCTGCCCCTATAATTTTCTAACAAGACCGACATTATAATACACTCGTAGATACGCGCGGGTAGAAGATGCGATCGGGATCTTATTCGTATGAGTTTACCTACAAACTTATAAATTATAATATATGTGTACACATACTGAATTTCCGGACTAGTATAATAATTGAATGAAATCACGAGAGTAAATTTGGGTGTTTTAATCTCGCGGCTTAGAAACAATATTTTTCAACGAAAACTTAATGATTGGATGATTTTAACATGGTTTTGAGAATAATTATACTATTGGAAAAATGTATTTGATCTACATAATATACAATGAGCTATAGCATAAATAATATTATATATATATATATATATATATATATTATGGTTGTACAATATTATATATTATAAATTGAGAAAAAAACGAAAACAATTTACCTATTGTAATTGGATTCTCCGAAATTGGAATAGGTTGTTTAATATTGTCTACCTGCAATGGATTCTTTAATTGGATTCACTTTCATTCTTTTTGGGTCCTGTGCCTCATTTAAAAAAAATCGAAAAAGGGTTAACATGAGAATAAGTTGCTATGATGTCTTAAAATATTATAGACGAATTATATCGAACCGAGATTGAATTAAAACCGTTCCAATACTTGTAGAATCGGTGTAAATAATTAACATTCTGTAAGTGTGTAATTTTTTTTAAAATACAACGCTTAAATCCGAAACAATATATATATTATATTGATTACAAGAAAAATAAAAAATGTATGCAGCTTATATTGCTGTACGTATCAAAAATAAAATTGGCGTAAATTGCTATATAAATAGATAAGAAATATTATACATTAGTAGTTCTATAAACGCTTAACTAATAAAAGCTAGTGAGAAACTGATTCTTAGTGTAAATCTTTTGTTTTGACAGTCGTATTTATTTGTAAAAATTGTTGAGAGTAATAATAATAAATCATCGAATCCAATAAATGATAGTATGGTGACTGGTTTGGTAGGTATTATTATTTTGGTGAATATAGTGTATCAGTTTTGCTGAACGTATAGAAGTTTATCAGGCTAGAAATATTAGAAAAATATGTTTGAGTTACATAAAATAACAAATTTTATCAATGTAAACCGTACTAGCGTTTACGAAATAACATACTCATTAAATACTTAATAATATTTTTAAGTTTTCATTTTGGATTTGTTAAAATAAGTACAAAACAGGTAACTTTGATTCTAAATCAAAAACATTCTTGCAGGTCTATCCAAATTGAATCGTATAATATAGTTACATACAATAATTTAAATTGTAATCTATACGATGATAAATAGTATTTACTACGATATATTATATTATGTATATACATACATTAAACATGCGATGTCACGATATACACTATATTATATGCATACGGAATTCAATAGTATAATATCAATATAGTTTTCACTATATTGTCGTAGGTAAATTGAATAAATTACATAAACTCTCTTAGATATTTAATGCGCGACATCGACTTTGTAAAATATATAACAATACCTACGTATAGTAATAATACGTACACACGTATGTTATAGTTGGATGTATTTAGTACAGTTAGACTATCTAGGTTTTTGGAAATTCGTAATCGCCCTACATTATACGTGTATGTGCATAATATTATAATACATGTAGGTACACTGCAGTTTGGCGATAATAAATAATCCGATTTGGTATACTTATGTTATACGTGTTAGACATATTGTACATTTGTATATGCATATATTGTAACGATAAATCAAAAAAAAAAGTATAGAAGAATAGCGCGGCTGCTGAGCAGTACATTCGCGGAGGCCAAAACTGGATGAATTAAAATTGTGAGCACGCCGTTGTCGTCGTCAAACATTGACATATTATTATAACTCTCGAATAACAATATGTGTAATATATAAATCGAGGCCCCGAGTGGTTTTAATTCAGTAATCGTATATTATTATAATGTAATATGTGAACGAAAATCAACCGTCGACGCCATCACGTTTTCGCGAATAGGCCGATTGCCGTTGTCTATATTACGTGCGATTAGACATTTCGACTGACACCGCACCTATTCCATGACAATATTGCACGCGCGCGCGTTAAACTCTCCGCGTCCAAAGTGGAAAGTCATGGAGACTACAATGTTTGACATTTCAGCGTACGTGATACTTTACTCATAACATTGCGTCTTTATGCATTTGCGTGGGGTTTATTATTTTTATACCGGTCGATCGTACACATATTGTATCACTTTGATGTGTTCAGATGTTCTATAAGCAAGTAAAAATTCAAAATTATTTTCAAAACCTTGAAATTGAAAACATAATCATTCTAATATTGTATTAATAATTATATATTATGTTTATGTATGTAATATATATATTATGTATAGTATACAAACTCGTCCACGCGGGTCAAGAATCAAGATATACTCAATAAGACTGTCACGTGGAGTAATATTTTTTGAACTATAATAATAATAATGGTTGAAAATATCGAATACCGCTTAGTATGCCCGCTTCGAACAGGTCCGGATTGATTCTAAAAAATATCATTTGTGTAAAATAATCATTTATCAATATTGATCACAGCGAAGTGATAATAATTACTGTTTACATACATATTATATTATTGTACAGAACTATTGTTTCGGATGTATACGGATATATCTATCCACGCTAATATTGTGTATTGTATACTCGGGGACGACGAAAATTCGACAGCCGAGTTAATGGTATATAATATTATGTCATATATATTAAGTACTCATAGCCGTTTGTTGGTCGACCTTGGTCGTCGTAAGACGTGAATATGCGTATTACATGTTACAGCCTTACAGGGGTTGCTGTATAGTACGTACACGTTTTACGGTCGGCCCATTCAACATTAATTATTATTATCGTCGTCGTTTTCGTCTTCGTCGCCCGGTCGTAGTCGTCATCGTCGACAAGTCGCCTCCCCAGAGAGAGACTATATACACGCAGTTCGCCCCGGGGTCCATGTTGCATCTCTCCCCTTCTAGAGCACAACAGGTTTATAACATAGAGATGGCTCGAACATAAATCCGTACGAAGGGACCGCCAGTAGCTCGCGGCCCCGTGAGCGCCGATACATCTCCTGCACCACCGAGACTGCGGACGAAATTCAAAAAACCCTCGGTGTCGACGAAATTATATAATATGAGTATAATATTATACAAGCGTAATCGGTCACCCTGTGGTTAAAATTCAATATAGATAATATACAATGACATTTGTTATCACGCTGCCGAATCGTTATTATACCATAAACCGCCCTCGTAGGTAGATATCCGGACATAAAAAACTGTTACATTAGCATACTATACCTATATTTTATTTTAAGCTGAATATTAACTGCAGTATATGGACAGTATATAATACGATAACGTAACGATGAATTTAACTTAGATTAAATTGTACTTGTACAACCCATAAATGTCAGTTTTTTGCTCTCCTGCATTATACACTTTAACTGCCTATACCAAATCGCACACACTCCTCCATGCGCGCAATAAGCAATACGAGACATGCTTTACCTAATATTGGGATTCAATTCAATATATGGTCGCCCCGTCGTCCGACTAATACTGCGTAATGATAATATACTATACGTGTGCATGTGTGTGTGTGTGTGTGGTGGGTACGCGCGTTTCGTATTCACTCGCACGGGATCAGCACCTGGTTTTTTCGACTCGACCGCTATGTACAGTGATGCCGACGACGCCGCCGCGCGATGGAAAGAGAAGAGATCGCGGCGGGGCCGAGACGCGTGTCTAGCGCGTGCGACCGACTGCGCTGCAGCAGCTTCTGCAACCGCGCCGCCGCCACCGCCACCGCCGTCATAATAATATATACCAGCTACCACCCCGTCGTCGGTCCACTCTCGCAGCAGCCGCACTATACACGCCCGATCTCGTATAAACGAAACTATGCACACGCGTATGCTGTATAATACATTCATAGTGTGTGATGCGTGTGTGTGTGTGTGTGTGTGTGTGTGTGTGTGTGTGTGTGTGTGTGTGTGTGTGTGTGTGTGTGTGTGTCCGCCTGCACGTGCATACGTAAGTGCAGTGTAATTAAACGATATACGACCTATGAGACAACGACCGCAAGTGCAGTCAAAACACGAGTGAGCGCGCGCACTTGACGGTTTTCAGTGTTGTTCCAATGAGTTAATTGCGCACGCGCATATTTATTATATCACTTGGTATTATAATACTATAATAACATAGATGCGGTACATAAACAATATTTTAATATTATACATACATGCGCATGCTGATAGTGTCGTCTGCAACGTAGTCCGACGTTGAAATAATACACGAAATTTCTCCCAATAAAAGTCCGTGTCTTCGTCGTCGGTATTATAAATACTGTTTTATACCTACACTATAATGATTTTACACGCGCAACACACGAGTACTGGAGGAATCGCAAACATTACTGGAAAACCATTTCTCGGTTTTGTGTATACTAACGGTTCGCGCGATGCTATATATATATACCACATCTTCAAACGCGCGTAATTTTTTATTAGTATGGGTATACGAGTCAATGTATATTTGTATCATGAGTATACGAGTGTACCTAATTTATAGGCATATAATATGCGTGTACGGTTAGTAAAACGTTACTGTATATAATATATATTATTACTGCAGTTTACTCTCTTATATTTACTTATTCATATTTTAAGAGAAAATATACGAATTACCGCACTGTTTACGTTTACGGCTTATAGTTTATAGTAGTTTAGAGTTGTTTTGTTTTTGGATTGTATTTTAAATGTGTCAGCATATATTATTATATGCTCTTAGAAAATTAATAATATTAAATAACTTCGATATGTTTATACTTGTTGAAAAATATTATGGTTATTTCAATGTATAGTGAATACTTTTCTAGAATTAGTAACAAAAAAATAAAGAAAGAAGTAAAGAAAATAGTTTTTTAAATTTGCAATGTTGTATAAATGTATAATATAGGTTCTAATTATATCTGTTGAATAACAGTATATATTGTTGCTTATTTTCTATATATTTAATTGATTTTAGCAATACCTAGTCTCGATCTCATGCGAACGATAGCTCTTTATATTGCCTGATATCTATTTTTACTTTTTTTTAAATTTTTTATATATTTACATTTATTGGAAAACTAATTAACAGGACTGTAGTTTACATAACACTATTGCATTTTTTGTAATCTAATGTTTCAGTTATAAATCATTGTCGAATATTTTCGTCCTTCATTAATAATAATTAGTAAAAATATAGTCTTTTATCAATTTACCTGGAAAAAATCACTTCGTTTAATACGTCCGAAAGGGTTCTAGCTTCTAAGTATAATATACCTGATGTTATCTACCACTGTGATGATAATCTTTAAATTATTACTAATTATTGTAAACTATTACAACAAACAATTAGTAAGTGGAACCTTTTTATGAACAAAAGTGTTTTGAAGTACTATAGTTTTATAGTTAAGTATACTCGTTTAAAAGAAAGAAAAATAGTTAATTTTAAAATATTATTTTACAATAAGTGTAATAACTAATAACTAATAACTATTGATTAAATAACTTTTAGGAATTTAAGTATAAATATTTACTTTATAATACTAAGACAATATTAAATTAATAAAAAAAACTAATGTTAACATCATTGTGTCTACTTGAAGTTAATTAATATACAGTATATTAAATTTATAATATTTTGTCAAATAATTCAATGTAATATTGATAATTTATGGAGATCGGAGAAAGATATTCCTTGTAGATATGATATTATAATTCATAATACATATGCAACTATTTTTATCAAAAATATGAGGGTAGAGATTTATAATTGTAAATTATTAAAATATAAATATCATACCTAAACGGCAAAAATAAAAGGTTTTTAAGAATTAGATACAAGCTTAAAAAAAATATGAAGACATAAGTAACATTCAAAATGAAATATTTGGATGAGATAGAAATCTAAAAGTGAGGGTATACTTTTTTAGTATTATATTATACATTTATATTCAATTATTTACATACCTAGTTAGTTATATACGTTTACGTTATACAGTAATTCATTTTTGTTTCTTGAAATAAAGGTACCTATACTTACCGCTTATATTGTATACATTTTGATTTATTCAAATTTGTACTTTATAATTTTACTCTAGAATAAACATAAGTTTTAAATAGTTTAAAAACTTCTCAAAAATGTATCCAACAGCAAAAAGTTTTATGCAAAAACCTGTTCATTTCTTGAACCAGTATTTTTGACTAAACTATGACTTATATCTATCAATTTAAAGTCAGAACGTTAGTAGTCTTTGGTTGGATTATTTCAATAGATACTTTTCTAAGAAATTGGAAGCAACATTTCAGACACTAATATACGTTATATATATCTAAACTAGTTATTTTTTAACAAACTATTTAAAAATTAGAAACACTTAATAATATATTAAACATCTTGTGAAAACATCAAGTTATGATTAATAATATTTTGCAGAGAGAGAAAAGAGCGATGAGTGATAGACATACACCCAAGAATTTTCGTTAAAAACAAATTATAGATGTATATAAATGATATTTATCTCACGTAATATTGCGATGAAAACAAAAAACACGTGCCAGCTCTACTGTTAGTATTATGTTTTTTTGACGGTATTCATATACACAGAACATTAATAATATATTCTCGTGAGCACAGCAATACGAGTATATTATACAGTGTATAATAATCATTCGTCATACACACAGAAAAAAATTTGCATCAACCTATAATAATAAACAAACACATAAGGTGTTATGGGTGAGGGACGTACTGGGACAATGAACATAGATTAATGATTATTATAAGATTACACATCACTTAACTGAAATTTTAATTTAAATAATCGCACTGCATTTTTTTACCGGTCCAGTTGAAATTATTTAGTGCTATTATAATCACGGATCAACCGAATAGAAACGCGGCATGCCTCCTGCGTTCCGTATTATATAGTTGCTCGGTATACTCGTACATATGTAAATATTATTTCTAATTGGTTCATAACGTACAGCTATAATCGTATAAATGTCCACCAATAACGGCTGCACTAATTACACGGTGATACTACTCTTCTCGAATATATCATTTATATTATTTGACCATGCAGTTAAAATTTAGATAAAAAAAAAAACCGTTTCAATCGTTTCATCAAGATTCTCATTTACGTTGGTGAAAATGTATAATTATATTATGTTCACCGCATTCTCAACAGCTCGGAGCAATCATTGCAATAGCTATAACGAATATTGCCGTCGAACGATAACATGATTTAGCAAAATATTGATGATGGACATACCTTCACTGAATTACATTTAAATAATTCAGTATGACAGATTCAGCTTTGATGAAACATCTTAACGAAAATAAATGTTAAAAAATTATCTCATGGTAAATGGAGCTGCGATGAATAAATTAGGTATAATACACGAGGTGTAAATACTTTTCAAGTAATAAAAGTAAAAACGGAGTTTGTAGAAATTATTAATTTAGAATGTATAAAAAATATATTTTAATGTAAATAATTCCAAGTGTAAATATGGTGCAGATTCAATTTGCGTTTATCAATAGTCAATCGACTTAATCGATTTATTCAATAGTTTCGGACAAACACTCAGTAATAATACATTATATACTATACCGTGTGGTACACGTGGTTTTTAATAGTGCATTAGATTTTTTTTTCACCCGATGCAGAAGAATAATTGTTTACGACTGTTGAACAATAAATAACGTCTTGCGCGGTCGGCATAAATAAACAATAATAATAATTGTATGTAAATAACATATTCGTAGCAATAAAGAGATTTATGACTCTGTATTTTTTCTCGAAGTTTACGCGATCGACGATCCTTAGCTGGATAGACGGATTAGTTTCGTGTACAAACAGAATGTTAACAAATTATTGTTGTTATTACTATAATACAATAATATTAAATATAATGATATGCCTCGAGGAAATAGCTTCAGAGAACGGCTGCGGCGCTATAGCCGGTATATAATATACGCTGCTGTGACGATGCACTATTGGAACAATCGAAAAGGATGTGTTATTGGAACTAAACGTTTTTTACGGAAAATAATTAAAGGACTAAATATTGACGAGATAACAAGGTCCTGGACGGTAGGAGAAAAAATACTGACGGGACTCGATGATTTATGAAAGAAATAAACACCGTCGTTATAGGTTTATTTTTAATTAAAAAAGGTGCAAAAAGTAAAGAGTCATCTAATCATTGCTATTATTTATCACCCTTAAAATCAGCGCCCGTCGAACGCTTTTTATACATACATGCAGGGTACTGACAACAAATATTACACCTAGACCGTTATAAAAAATAGCCTAAAGGTAAAAAAATTAATAAAATGTTCTCGTTTTTACAGGATTATCTATTTTTTTCCACGACCGTGAATACATTGTACTGAAATGCATTTATATACTTATATATATATATATATATATATATATAAATGTGTGTGTGTGTATGTGTATAGTACACACGCTTACATATATAGGTACGCACACAATAGGATTTTGAATACCCGTAGAGTCTGCGGTATTCAACGGTTTTCTTTTCAAATAATTGAAAAAAAAAAATACATAAATATACTGAATGCAATACCAAATTGAATTTTTTCTTAACTATATATATATATTATATAATAATACTCGATTCAACTATATTCATATATTATTATAATACATTAATAAACTAATATACGAACAGTACCTATATATACAACACAGACATTAACTTACATAACTTGTTCTATAATCAATGGATTTAACAACGCGCATTTATATGTTTGGATATAAAGTACAACGTTATAGAAACTAGATAGGACGAAAACGAATATGAATTCGGTGTACATTTAATAATACTATTATCACTATGATTATTCCGTCACCAGTAATATTTGAACATAATACTTTTGACATGAGTATTATTTTCAATGTATTTCCATAAATACTTGTGCATATATATGTATATTTGAGCTAATCTTGTATTAGCATTTTTTCGCCCAACAGAGGTACCTAATACGTGCGCGTTAGACATATATGTACGAGATATGCTGTCAAACTGGCTACCACGAGAACCAGTCGACAGTAGCGCGCGTTCCCTCTCGTTTCTTTGTAACGACGTCAGATACAAATCAGACACGTCACAGGATAAACTGACAGATACAATCGCGCGACCGTTGACAATCGAGGGATTTGTATGTATACGCATATTATATGCCGGTCTCGCGACTAAAAAGGACCGTGGTCACACAATTTTTCCATAACGCTCGATCAATTATATAATATACGTTCCGCGCGTCCATTATATTGCAGTGAGAAAGGGAAAAAAAAACGCGAATGACGGCATCGCGCATCTCGTTCATTATATTATGTTAGGTTTATATAGATGGTTCTTGGTTTTCAGTTTTTCAAAAATGTCCATCGGAATGTCGTATAGGATATACCTACTTTGAAAACCAAAGATTCTGAGGAGCAGATATTGGCTATCCTGCGTAGCATAATTTATATATATAGGAGTATTATAAGCAAGAAGAGTTTACAACAATACTATATATACTTATATTTCAAAATGAACATTATGAATGGTATTATTATTATTATTGGCGTATGTGATCTCGCCAGTTTTTGAATTTTCTCACTTTTCCATTGGTCGTTTGGAAAAAAATACCGTACCACAGCTACCTGTGTGAAACCAACATATTTTGATAATAATATATGTACACGCGGTAATCGGCTGCTTTGACGAATAATACTGCGTTACTATACAATATGTATCCAGTGGTATTCATGGTTTCCGAAAAAGTGCGCGATTGCAGCATTCATTAATTATGCATTGAATGTCTTCTGATGTAAGATTTGTACAACAATCAAACATAATCGGTGAACATTATGGTATACAAAAGGCAAAATTTGTGTTATAGGTAAGTATGCTTGGATAAAGAACTAAAACTGAGTGCAGGTGCGTTATTATGTACACAGTAATTTGCGCTAGCGAGAAAATGAAAATCCACATAATATAAGCATTTTTTTCCAATTTTTTTTTTTTTTATGTATTTTAATCGTTGTCGTAATTGTGTTAGCATATAATAATACATACAATAATATTATGTTAATATAGTCAACGATTAGAAATAATAAATATTTGCTTGTTCGAATAACCCGGGTTTTTTTTTAAACGTCGATTTTATATCTTTAAATTTTTAAACAATCCTTTATGAGAGGACTGGTCGATAAGACGATAAACTATAGTTAATAAAATAATAAATACAAGTGATCGGTAAAATATTGCATTGCGGCAGTGTTAGGAATATTGGTTAAAACGTGTATTGTGAAGTACTGCGTAAGGCTATACTACTCACGTAAACCGTATGCAGTCACTACCGTCGGTGTACAACACGCATGTCAAAAACGCGGCCCGTGGCTTATTTTTTGTGGCCCATGGCTAAAAATATTATTGGACAAAAAAAATATATGTAATCTATATATATATATATTTTTTTTTTTTTTGAATTTATTTGTACCGGTTGTGTTTGTAAAGAATAAAATCGAAATACCTATACAATTTTTTTTTTTTCGTTAATTGGTTATATGCGGCCCGCGTATTAAGCTATTCAATATATTTGGCCCACTTGATACTTTGAGTTTGACCTGCTTGGTGTACAATATAGGTATTGGAGGGTGGCTACTTGCTATGGACGTCCCTGTTACACTGGTACATCATATAGTGTCCCAGCTGGTTTTATCCTGGTTACTAGAGGCTGGATGAGATTTTTATGAAAAACGAAATAATATTGTACACTGTAGTACTCTGTATAATGAAGAGTAATAAATGGATAATACCCAAAAAATGTAAATAACGAGATCACTGGTGGGAGTAATTTTTTTCCAAAATATACGCCGCTACTCCTTTTTTCTTCCAAATAATTCATTCCAATATTGACGTAAAATATCATATCCATAATAATTTACATATGATCATCAAATTATATTCATAATCTGAAATAAAAACGATACCGTTACACGTAACACGATGTTATTAATATTTATCTAATATTAAATGTATATTATAGTACCAGCTATAGACTACCCAGCAAACTTGTTTAAAATAATTAAGTTATTATTATTATACAACCTGCATCAATCGCACGGTTTCTTTTTTAAAATACAAGTTCGTAGAAATATGACGGCTGGAAAAAATATTTGGAGGATAATTATAAGTAGAGGAAAAGGGTTAAAAAGAGGAAACTGTTACCTCATTTTTAGTGGAAAATAGTTCTTATCAAGACCACCAACTAAACGGCCCAATATTCGTGTACATTAAAAAGTATTGTGTAGTAATATTAATACTAAATACTAATAATATTAAATTAAGTATTTAACCTAACCTAATCTTAATTCTATAACTGCTACCTATAACATTATTTTATCTTATTCGGCATGAATGCATGATAATAATATAATAACATGAGGTAATTTATCATATTCTGTCGAACACATAAAAATTTACATTGATTATAGTTTTAAAAATAACAGTTATAAAAGTGATACTGTGTGATAGTAACGTATGTCAACGTATCGATTGTTAAAATATTTAAAATTCGAAAGAAAAGAAAAAAAAGTCATTCTTCGATACACCGGTGCCGGTTTGGTAATCTCAAAATCGGGCGGCACCTCGTTACATATATTATCGGTAGTCGACGAGGGGATCGGAAATCTAATTCCTGGAACTATTACTATGCCGTCACCGTTTTCGCCGTTAACGGGTAGGCCAGTTGCCAATATGGTAGTTGGACCAACACGGCCGGTTATAGCGGTGGATATTGTACGCGCGGTTATCCCGAAATCGGGACAGCGTTTTTCGGTCATAAGCCCGCACGGAGCAACGGGATTCGGCAGCTGTTGGATCGGTCCGCGCGCGCAGGCACTGCCTCGAAAATCCTCGTCCTGCAACGACGGTAACGATAATATTAAAATATGTACAGTACATATAATAAAGGATACAATATAATATATTGTCATTAATATCGCGCGATCCGTTATTACAGCGTTTATTTACCGGATAAACGCAATCACGCGCGCGTTCAGTCGTTTCCGTGACGTGCGCGGCCGCCGATCATTGATTATACACATCGACGACGGTCGTGTACGCATTATCAATTTCTTCCGAAAGCTCGCCGGTGAGAGTGCGTAGGCAACTCGATAATGATATATTGTAATAATATAATATAAGTATAACAATAATGATGTGCGAGTACACAACGCATATAAATAACGCACCGTCGACGGTGGAATCTAAAACATTTTGTAGTATTCCGGTGCACACGGACCGCGCATTCATCCGCGACACCGAGACGCGCGTGACGGAGAAGAGCGCCGCAGCCGCTGCGACCCCACGTTTATAATACATAATATATATATATATATATATATATATATATAAATATATTGGTTGATGCGATGAGAGAAAAATAACCGATCGGTGACCTAACCCGAACTCGGCGTATTAACGCGCGGCGGCTTCGGCGACGATCACGCTGTATATAATAATATATATATATATATATATGTATACGTATAATTCACTATTATTATTGTTTTATAGTTTTCGGGCTCGCGTCGAATAGGTAGTCCTTCTATAACGCGCAGCAGCGCACGCTGCACCTGTCCGCCGTGGCAGCCAATTGAGTAGCTCGCGCGCGCTCATACCTACATATATACATATATTACGTACAATAATATATATACATGTATTATAATTTACCTACACAGAGATTGTAATACGGTTGCCACCACTACTACCGCACATCCTCGCGGTGACGATGATATCACCGACGAGATGATGTTATATTATAGGTATATATATGCATATCATTATATTATATTCACGCCGTCTAAATTCGTGACCCGGCAAACACTTATTCACGGTACGCTTCCGACAACCGTCCGTCAGACGGAACCGTGCGGTTAACGTCGTTTTTATACATTATAATATTATGTCGTTTCGTACACGCCCCTTCGTGGTGTACCGTCGTCTATTATGTACATCATATACCTATACCTACCTATGTACATTTTTAGGTATATGCGCGCGTCTACAAATAAAAGTGTCTGTATAGGTGGTACACACAGGCCACCACCCATATGGTTGACCCTATCGAATCCATTGGTATGAACACGTTTACGAACGCGTAAACACGAAGGAAATATTGCGTCCTGGACATGGAAAACATAGTGACCGGGTATGCGCGAAAATGTCTCGGTAGAATACATGCAACACTCATATATACATGATGGAAAATTGCGATGAAAAGAACAAAAAAAAAAAAAACACAAAAAAACAGAAAAAACACACGATCTGTTAATAAATAACAGTGACAAAAATAAATAGTACCTATATTATTTTATTATAGCTGCCAGCTGGTATAGATGTACTCCGGAATCTATTAAAGATAGTATGTCTATATTATTATATATGGGATTACAACTCATTTAAAAATGCCAAGCAAAGTTGTACATGATAGACCGAATAGTTTTGAAACTCGAGGATTATCTTATTCTCCATGAACATAATATCAGGTTTTCAGAAATGGAAATCATTACAATTTGATATAAATTATACATCGTACTTAAAGTATTTTTATTTTTATTATTTTTAAGTGTTATATAATAAAATAGTGTATGCACGTGTTTAAATTAGTTAGTTTTTTCTGCCACTTGGACATTTTTCGAATATAATATTTTTTTCTCGACACTTTTTCGCGGAAATTATCATTGATCATCATGAAGTATTATATTTATATTATATGGATGTGTATTTGTGTGTGTGTGTGGTGTATGTGTGCTACCTTACTATCTGACTATATGATGTTGAACAGGAGGAGAGGACGCAGAGATTTATGGTTTTTGATGTCGTTCAATGGTGTACGCAGATCATCTCTATGGGACGATTGGAATGGCAAAACACGAATACAATTTTTATGAATTTTTAAAATCGAAAAAATGTGTTACGAAACCATACATAAATATACATATATACATAAACCAGTTCACGAGAATCGTTTTATCGAAATTCCCGGGGTGGCAGGATAAATAAATCATCTTTTCCACCGCGGAGAATCTTGCAGCCCCGCAGGTGGGCGCGATTTGCAACATTGACAATAGGATCCGCTGGTCATTCTGAAAAAAGAAAAAAAAAGACGATCGAAAAGATGAATTCGTTGCAAAATATATAATATAGTTTGGGTCACGTCGATTGGGACGATGCGTCGGTGGGTTTTGAAAGGATTTCCACGGCACGTTAATTCGAGTTCTCACACGATCAACCCTTTCTTTTTGAAACCACCTTACACGCACACACACACGCACACACTCACACTCAGATATACTTATAAAGATATCACATGTATTGTTCACATCAATCCGTGCGAAGTCGAACGCTCGATCTATTGAAAAATATACACCCATTATAAGTTATCGTAATATAATTTCGATCTGAGATTTACAATATTTTTCCCATCAACCACAATATTGAATTCTATCAGAAATTATAATCCAAAATAAAAAAAAATACCCAATAAATATGTGTAAATCTTCAACGCACAACGACAATAGAACTTATAGTGTCCATGTACAGCATATAATACGTGTACACATAACACGTGTACAGCTAGGTAAGTGCGCTAAGTGTAGCAAAAGATGCAAGCTGTTTACGAAAATGTAAAGTGTACAAAATGTAAAACTGGAAACTATATCAGAACACGAGTATCACATAACCAAACAGGGTGTATAATATAATTAAAAAATTGTGCATAATTTTACTACAGTATAAATAGTAATAATTCAAATCTCACCAGATCACACGATCAAAAAAAATCTTTGAAAAAAATGTATTTAATAACAATATAATATGATATTATTATTGAAAACTGGTTATACGGTATAAGTGTGCTGTCAATAAACTCTATTATAAATAATATTATATACTAAAAGAAATACAACTAAATAACTTTAATAATAAACTGCAACGGTATAATTGTATATTTTTTGAAACGCGCAACGTTCTATTTTAAAAATAGATTTTTATTTAATTTTTTAACCGTTTTCGGTATTATCTCTACAATTTTCGAGTAAGTATACGTTTTTATAATATATGAATATATACAATTGAACATAGTTCGTGAGCATAATGTAACTGTACACATAATAACTAAACTATAATGCTAGTAACTTCTGATGTTTTTGGTATGGTACATACCAAAACTGCGGTTTTGGTATGTTTTTGTGTAAACGTGCAATAGGCATATACATAATAATATATATATATATATGCTTTGTCGTCGGTTAATGGCACGGTTAGTGTCGGTCAGTGATCTCAGAATTAAATCAGCGATTGTTCACGTCGATAATAATATGTTACAGCACATTATACTGCATCAAATATACATAGTTACGTTTGTTTCGATTACTTTTATTGTAATTATACACGACGCTAAGCATAATAATATTATTATATGCCTACTGCAATAGATATAGTCTATTCAACTGATTTGATTTATGTACCGTAGTTTCGACATCAACGAATGCGTCCAGAACTTGATTGTTTAAACGTATTAGTTGCAATTGAATACAACAATTCAAGTTAATGTACACGTTTGATGAAGATAATGAATATAAACTATAATTATGTGGTATGGCGTTCGCGTTTTCAGAAATAATACCTGTGATGTAATGATTAGCTTTAGCTGTTTAAGCATATTTTATACTTAAATATTCTATCAGTTCTGACTGTTCTGAGAAGTGAGAAGTATAAATGTTGCGTAATAGCATTTTTGGTTAGTAAGTGAAGTCAATATATCTTGGGCTATGGTCCGTGGTACACATTCCATGTATCATGGTGTCGCAGTCGCGACCCTTTTTGATTGAGGTGGGTGGTTAAATATTGTCCACTAAAATTGTTTTTACAGTTTTAAGTTAAAAAGACAGAACTAAGAATAAAGAAACAGTCCAATTTCCATAACTTATACTAGTTAGTACGTAATATCATTGATCAATATTTTAACAAATGATATAAGTATGATAAATTTTGAGGTGGGTGGGTAAGTGGAATTGAATTCGCGACACGTTTCAAAAATATTCTGTGCGCCACTGGCCTATGGTTGACTTTCGGTAGGTTTTTATTAGTTTGAGTTTGGAGAAACTTCTTTCGGTTTAAAATAGTTTCAAACGGTTACTAGTATGGTCATCGAAATCTTTAAGAGGATTGTAAACCATGATTTTCTGTCTCTGTGAATCACATGCAAAACATAGGAATTTAGACGTTTTCTATTTCAAACATACCGATCAATCAATTAATGCGATAAAAGTTTTGGAAACTGATTTAAATTTTTCGTTAAGTCTACTTTAGATCGACTTTCCCACTTTTTTCATTTTGCCCCCCCCCCTCAAATTATACAAAATAGAATTAAACGAATTGAAAACATAAAAATCAAATTAAAGTTAATTTTTGGGAATGTTAAGTGCAAAATTTAAAAAAAGTGGGAAAGTCGATATTAAGTAGACTTAACGACGAATTCAAATCAGTTTTAAAAATTTTTATCATTAATTAATCGATCGGTACGTTGGAAATAGAAAACGTCTAAATTCCTATGTTGCGCGTGTAATAGACAGAAACAGAAGATCATGGATTACAATCCCCTTAATGAAATTCATATATTAGGGTATAAATCTTCTGATTGATTTTTTTAAATTAAGTAGGTACATCGAGTGATGTAGTACAGTTATGGATTTTGATGCAGTGTTGTACACTAATTAATTCGTTACAAAGAAAAACTGCTTTGATATCACTTTGAACTTTCCGATCCGACAGTCAGACCTAGTTGCAAATAATTGGCATAATATTTTAGTAATACATCCTTTTTGAAGCTAGATATTTTACTCATATTATCAATAAAACCACATTTCCGTATATTCTGATGAATTTCAAATCTCTCTTTAATGGATAATATATAGTATCTAGTAAAGGATAGATTACGAAACAGTTCTATATATTACGCCCGTTGCATCATTGAGTAAATAAAATAATTGTTCACGTGAAATATTCACTGCTGCATTTTAAATGTACATCATATCATATTTTATATTATATTAATCATTATATTATTATGTGGAAAAATTAGAACAATTTATTCGTGCGACATATTATACTATCACCATCACGGCGGTTTCTAGCTGAAACGGATGAAAATTAAATCTGCAAATAAATATAAAGAACAAACGATGAACAATAAGGTAAAATGAAAAAAAAACAGGGTTTTGAATTATCAGCATCTTAAGATTCGAATATAATGAAAAAAACACCGGAAGTCTTATGAAAAAAAACTGAATTTTTTTTTTTACATTTTGCATTTTTGCTTATTATTACCCTGTTAAAAGAAAATCGAAAACAGTTCTTACGGGGCTATAAAAAAATGTCGTTTGGAGTTCGTTGATATATGCCAACAATAAGTAAAATCAAAGTAGACTGTGTAAAAATGAAGGGTGAATGGCAAGGGGCTGGTTGTCCGTATATAAGATAACAAGAAACAGGAACAGGAACGCCTTCTAATATGAGTATTATCCGTGTGGTTCAGTACTACGCATTGTTTAGCTATACTCAAACATATGTGAACAAGTCTCTCTCACCTTACACAATACCTATCTATACGTACGGGTTCTTTACGTATGGATATAAATATAATATGTATATGCAGATAAAAACTTGGTCTATTTAGACATATGGCGTATATACCTGATGGTTATATTAGCATATTGTATTGTTCGGTAAACCCTGTCCAAGACGTACCGTGGATAAAATACGTGCACTTATTTTGATGGATATAATATTACACTGTGTAAGATGGACATTTTACCATTGGTTCCATATTGAAATATATATTGAAATGTGAATGTTATAATTTTATTAGACTGGATCCGATTAACAGATCAACTGGTATATACTTGATAAACTGGATACTATAGCTAGTTTAACACGGAATATTTGTCCGTCTTGGATTATTATATTTTTATCGGATTATTATCGTGTCAATTATATAAGTACTCGTGTAAGTAGTGGATCACAGAGAGCAGCGTACATCATGATACCGGTCGGTGTAATGGCTTTAAAGTGGAATCGCTGCGTTCTGCGGACATAAAAACGTTATCCGAGCTCGAGCGTCCATTAAGCGTATGTCAAAGATACAAAAGTATAAAATATATTTAAAGTATAAGGTATTGGACCCATAATAATATTTGTTGACAAATAAATTTCCGTAGAAATGTACGATTTAATTGAACTTAAACATTGTTAAGATTATATTAACATTATATGTTTAAACATAAACATATAGTTTAATAAATTATACCCGGTTTACTCGTTATAACTTCGTGAACCGATGCCGATAGTGTATTTAACCGCATCGAGTACTTTCTAAAACGTATGATACCAATATACATATACAACCATTGATTATAATAAATATATAATCATTATTTAGTATATAGACGAGTATGCGTTCTTAATTTAGTTTTGCTATCAAATATTGTTTACGTGGATTATGCGAGACAATTTTATCATGGAATTTATCAAAATACATGTTCAAAAGTCTGAAATGAAACCAACTTGGTGGTTACGTATAGCATGGTCATTGGTCATTACTGTCATACGTGCGATGTGTTGTACAGGACTACATGACGTAATGCCGCATATGCGGTACCTAGTCTTAAATTAACCGCGTGGTTCGGCCAGTCAAAGAAAATTACACGAAACGACTTCGTTATTGCACAGATGCGTAGACGGGTATATGGTAGAGGCACAACGGTCGCGCTATACAGTATCACGCAGCCGTTCGTCCAGAGACGGCAACGACCATTATCCGTCACCGCAGAGTCGGCAAAGTGCAAACAATAAAAACGAATAATAATAATAATAATAATAATTATAAAATGACGGCCGCAAGCGCTGTTTGTTCGCCACCGAGTCGAGTGGTCGGCGGAATCCGAAACACATCACACCCGCTGTATATTATGCATGAGAAATATTATGCGTGCGCATACCTATATATACGCAGGCACACGTATACCATGGTATCCGTTCGCGTTACTGTCGGGGGATCATTTCGTCTTAGCCCGGGGTGAATTTCGCCGTGTAACGTATACACACACGCTAGCGTACCTATGTATATATTGATGTGCGTATTATATATAGTTGGTGCGTTCGTGCATTATAATATGTACGCGGGCGGAGAGACCGCGAGAGGGATGAATAAGGCGAAAAAGAATAGTGTGTATATGTATATATTATGGTGAGTGCAGCGCGACCGGGGGGGGGGGGGAAACGAAAAAAAAAGAAAGAAAGAGAAGGAAAAAAAAACCGGTTCCGCAAGCGCAAACTCCGCTGCATAGTATAATATGTATATATTATTATTGTATAGCGCGCTGCAGAGGGTTGAACATCGCTGCCGTCGCGTCGCCGCGTTTTCGCCTCCCCCGGCGGCGGCACAGGACATTCTTCCGTCGTCCTAGTCGCCGCCGTCACATATATAACATGTACCATATCATATATATATATACGTACATAATATAAAATCGCGCGGGGCGCAAAAAGGTTTTTATTATTATTTATTTTTCTCCGTCCATACACTTTTCCCATTCCTACGTACCCCGCGTGCAACCCGCGTACATATCACACAAACACACATACACACACACACACACACACACACACACACACACACATACACACACACACATACACACACACACACATACACACACATGCACGCATATGCACGCACATACACACGCACGCACGCACACATTTTGTCCTTCCCTTCTCCCCGATCCACCACAGGCACTGGCTCATACATTTTTATATATCGCAGCGATGTCTCTCTTGTTCGGTTTCAATAGCAGTTGCAAGGGGAGAGTCCACGCACCGACGAAGTACCTCGTTTTCCGGGGGAGGCCGAGGGGGAGTGTGTATACGTACGCGAAATATCTCATTGTCCGCCGCCCGGACCCCAACAACTTTTCGGCGCGAACACGTCTATTGTTGTCGTCATCCGACTCACGAGGGGTGAATATACATATATTATTATACATACGTACGCATTTGTATTATATTATTTTTATTTTATTCGTTTCTCGCGCTCCTCGTCCGCGCGTCTGTATGTCTGTTTTTCGTCCGTCGGCCGTATCTCTCTCTCTTTTTTTTTTTTAGTTCCCGAAAATCGTTTTGGTCATCGGCAGTAAACATTTTTTTCTTTTTTTTTATTATTAAAAATAATAAATAATAACTACCACGTTTGTATTATATATGTATAGGTACATCTACATCTACGCGTGCATATATCAATACGTGTATATATTTTACGCACGTTAAATTCTAAGGTCGTAAAAAGGACCGGTTTCACGCGCCGAAAAGTCAACGATTATGTATAGAGTCGATAATAATATAATAACGTTGTATACATTATATATACACATATTATAATAAATATGTAGTGTGTATAAAGTATAAATACGGATATTAAAATATTTCTAAAGCCGATAAACGAAAATTTGAATGCGTTACCCCGAATCAGTGATATACCGTCCGTGACAATGTTCAAATCGTTATTTATGCAGACACATAAAAATGAATTATTTTATTGGATTTCCAACCACCTACGTTTTATAAGACGCTACTTAAAGTTTATACAATTACATAGTTCGGACCAGGTAAATGTAACATTAAACAGTTGAATTTGTCAGAAATAAACTTAAAACGTAATTAAAAATGCCTAATATTTTCTTTTCTTCGAAGTCTTCAGTGATTTAAAACCCTCTATAGTTACCATTTTCAATGCCTACATTAATATGTTATAATGGAATAATAATAATTCTGAATAATAATGGATATAATTATGTTATAACCGAAAAAATATAATGTAATAATAATTCATGAGAGACTAAACCGATATATATAATATTAAATGTAATAACTGTAGTATATTATTTATTTTGTATTGTTTTCCACCCAACATATATTAATCATATTAGATATTATAAAGTGCCAGCCATTAGTAATTGTAACAGTGAGTTTCGATTATTCTTATATAGAATATAATTTCTTCTATAAACTATACTATTGGATTTAGTTTGAATGAAGTATCATCCTACTCCTCTTTGATAAAAAATTAATAAATATCATTTTCGTATGGTTATACAAATACGAGTTGATTATCGTCCTGTAATTTAAATTTTTTCTTGCGTAGGAATTAGAATTTTAACTTCTCACCCCGTTTACAGAGATGCTGGTCGAGCTGGTTCTTCAATCAACCTGGGCTAAATTTGTTGATCGACTCATCTTATTTGTTCGTCTCTTGCCCTGTACATGTATCCAAAGTTGGTATTTCCCGCAAACGCAATCTATGAAAACGAAACACTGTGTGTAGATATGACACTATGCAGTCGTGTAGGTCAACTAACATTTGATCAAAATTATAGCGGTAATAAATAATAATATTGCTATTGAAAACAATGCGCGCAGTATTCAATTAATAACAAGGTCACATATAAATTATAATAATTCCTAGATATTTGATTTATTTGATTAAATGACATGGCCCCTAGAAGTTGGGTAACCAACACGTGTATTTCAACTGAGAAATATTAAAATTTATGAAACATCTTGTCTGTGAAATATTTCCAACGTATAGATATAATAATTATATGTACGTGGAACGCGTGAGATATGAATATTATAATATCTCTCGTCGTAAACTAATGCATTAAAACTTGTTAGGACATCGTTATTATTTTTGTTTTACTCATTCAATATTCATATTTGTTTTGGAACCATACGCGGCGCGCTAATCCCTCCGAGGCAATTTTAACAAAGCCGTCATCTACATCATAAACACACGTACATAATATGGGTTTGATTTCGTGCATTGTTAAAATAACATATGCATATCAGATATATTAATTTATGGAAAAATAGTTCGGGTTCTATGATTTAGATTTTCTTCACACCAACTATATAGTCTGATAGTTCACAATTTTGAAATCGCTAATATAATATCTATACGCGTTCCGGCATTCGTGATTACATTATTATTATTATTATTATTATTATTAATAGACGATTAAAGCCGGAGGAGTTGTTACTATACACGTCACGAATATTCGGTTTGTATAACATAATTATCATATAAATAATGGGTTTAACACTATGAAATAAACTCGCGACATGAATCTAAACACGATCGTAGTATTTATTATGATCTCGCGTTTTTATATTATTATATTATAATATTATACTTACTTACACTTGTTGTTTGAACCTCAAAAGTTATGAGTCTTGACATATCGTACTTGTTTATTTATAAATTATTTCGCCAATGTTACGTATAACGTTTTCTACCGACTGCTTACGTAATTATATTACATGACACACAATTTTCCCCCATAACCATTTACATTTAGTTATATATGGAAAATACGTATTGACTATACTTTTAACCATGTCTGATATCTATAGTGATTATTGTTTTCACTTCACATGCAGTTATGTAGATAGGCATATTTATAATAATAAACAAATTATAACTATGAAATATTTATGAAAAATAAATAAAAACTTTATAATACCATGATATAAAGTGTATACTATTAATAATATAATATTATTGTTTCATTCAATTGTTCATGTATCGGCCATTACGTGTTTATAATTGATAATTTACCGATATTGGCCGACATTTAATGTTGTTTGATTTAGCAACGCGGGGAAAAGTCGTATTCGCTGGGCGCGTGCCATTATAAATATTGGCTTTAAGGCTCCAAAATGCTCTAATGCATTACGTGTCCTGAACTATATTACCCATATAATATAATACTATAGGTCATCATACGCGCACGCATGTATATAGTTTTGAATGGTGGTACGCGACCGTAAACCATCGTTAGACGAATA
Source organism: Chaitophorus viminalis (assembly GCA_025469195.1). Classification (NCBI taxonomy): domain Eukaryota; kingdom Metazoa; phylum Arthropoda; class Insecta; order Hemiptera; family Aphididae; genus Chaitophorus; species Chaitophorus viminalis. The sequence goes on from JAIPRK010001090.1 coordinate 53,951, forward strand.
AGCAAAATAAAAAAAAAAATGGGTTATGTGGACCATTGAATAACATAAATATAATGTGTGTATAGTATATATATATATATATATATTATATACAGGTACAAACGATTGATGGTCATCGGACGATTCGAGCGGTTCGGCTCGTTTGTAAAATCGGCTCGAATTGTCAGCGTCGGCGAATGACGATTAACGTTTGAATGGGATACAAGTGCCCTTCAACAACCTCCGAGGAAAATTAGTGACGTGCGGGTGGGTAGGACAGGACGAGGAAGAATAAGAAAAAATCGGAATGAGACGAAATATAAGACAGGTGAGCGAGACGTCCCTGCGGGATTCCAGACATAATTATATTATTATTATTATTATTATTATTATTATCATCATTATCATTATTATTAGTATATTGTATGATAGTATTAGTATGATGAGATGCTCGTGTCCGGACGACGAACTGCGAAAGGGCGCGGGCGTATAATACGGACCAATGGAGGATTCGTATATATATATAATGACAACCGCGCGGGTGCAACGTGTAATTTAAAGGGAGAATAAGATAACACCACGTATAATATTATTATTCGTGATCCGTACATCGCTATAATATATTTTTTTTAATATATTATTACGTGTGTGTTGTTGATAGATGATGATTTGGACTCTTTTTGCTGTCGAACAGGAAACGTCGACTCGACGATAATACGTAGGTATATATATATATAAGTAATATAGTTCGTCGAGTATATTTGCGTATATTATACGCGCTCGCACGAGACGAAACCATGTAAATCCGACATCCGGTCACCCGCGGTCAGCAGCACAAATAACCGACGACGACGCGCTGCAGTATACATACGAATATAAGGTTTCATCCTGGCATCGAAAAATAACATTGGTTTTCGCGAGAGAATAAACATATCGGAATTGACGTGCAATAACATTATAACACGCAGGAGGCCTTATGTAGATATTATTTTTTTTAGATACACGCCAGAGCTCTTGTCAGACATCCTTCGGGCCACGGACGTCTTTGCCACCGCGAGCGAGCGTACAAAATATGAATCCCTAAGTATAGAAAGGGCGCGCATGTCCGATATTTAACAAAAGTATTACATTATCGAATTTAATATTGATAAATACATGGTTTTGTGCAAACAAGGCACATGCCGTACAATAAATGTATACCTGTAGGGCGTAAGAAATCGTTTAAAATTACATTTGTTACAGAAAAAGTAATTGTTTTGAAAAACAAATATTTGTTGTTTTTCCTGACAATTTTGAAAACCGTGATCTTTATAACTGTACTTAGAAATTTGTATATATAATATTATATACATAATCTGATATTATATTATACATATATGTTCTGCGTAGTAATAACATTAAACTAGATTATTTAGCTGTGAGTTTTCACAATTGATAATGATAACACGATTTTTTTGGAATAACTTATGTAGGTACAACGTCATTATACAACACAGCAATAATTATTACTATAAACATTGGTTATAAAATAGCAACAATTATTTAATGTTACTCCATATCTGATATTTGTCACTGCTAAATAGTTGAGACAATTTTTCATATAATATATTGGTTGTATAACATTAATTCACTGTCGTGTATACGACCCTATATGATGGTGAAATCAGCAATAAGTAAATCATTTATATATTATTATGTTATTATAGTTTATAATATGTATTTTATACGGTGCAACTATTTAATAAATAAACTATTTTCTTCTATTCTGTTAATGTTATACTCGCTCGAGCAACGTTGAATTTTTGCATTTTCTCCTGATATTGTGTTGACAAATTATGAGAATCCATCAGTTTTCTAAACGTATTTATCTATTAATAAAAAACGATAGATTCTATAGTACGTGAACCTATTGAAATTCAACCGTCTTTATAGAGTACGAACACTAGTATTAGTTTTATTTGCTAGATATAAATAGTAATAAAGGGATAGAATTTTAAGATTTTTCTAGTTTAGAGAACGTCACAAATATTATACCTCCACTCACAACCACCAGATGGTTATAAACTTATAATAATAATAATAATAATAATAATATTATATAGTGCGACAGCAACGGATTTTCGTCATCACAAACACGCGTCGCACGCATACTTCATAATAATCGTATGTATGCGTCTCCGGCGGACCATTATAGGTATACAGTATCGTGGCAACGGTGGCGGCGGCGGCGGTGTACGTATAATATGCTACGTGTAGGCACGCATATATGTGGGTAGACCGTTGCACGGGGATGACGACGAATACGCAATCTCCGACACCTTCCAAACGCCCCCTATACACAGTCTTATTGCGGGGCAGCTGTCTCGTTAAGGGTGTTATTTATGGGCGCACGTAGGTAGTTATTACCGGGCTATTGTAATAGGACGTTATTATCATCGCCGTCGCCGGCATACACTATCGTACGTAATATATATATACAATATACTACTTATATTTATACGTACGTGCACACGTGGAGGAGATGATGGTTTTGGATTTTCGAATGCCATAGCGCTTACAGGGTAGAGAATAACATATATAAATATTATATAGTTTTTATCAAGTACGTCTATCTCGTTGCCCGCGTACAAACGTACCTATACGTACAGATAAACACATCTGATTGTTTTTTATTTATTATACGGTTTTTGCCGCCACCGCCGCCGTCGTCGGTTGACAACACGATACTATTTGTTCGTATAGCAGCCGGCGCAAAAAACCAAAAGAAAAAAAAAAATTCCAAACGAAACGAAATTATTAACAATAAATAAATATCAGACGTTTTCGTTGAGTGCAGACGTCATTACCGGGTCGATCTAATTAAAGATCTTTTTTCATTCCTTTCGCCGGCAGGTAAAACACTCGGGCGTCGCGAACAACGATCAAACATCAACAGATATTATTCGACTATACACTAAGGTTAAAAGTGCAAAGGGAACTGCGGGAAAAATTGTACAAATATATATATATATGTATGTATGTATATACTTAATTTTATCCATTAACCGAGTAAACAGCGCGTTTAAATGAAATCCTATACTTTGCTCGGTTGTTTGAACAAGAAACTGGGTTTCCTGGGCGACTTCCGACCAATTTTGGATGGATGGAAAGATGATATATATTACACCTATATAAATAAAATAGGTATACGCCGTGCGTGGATTCAGTGTGAACACTGTGCACGTTAAACAAAAAAGGAAAGAAAAAAAAAGAAAACAACTAGATCTTATTCCCTGGGAACGGAACACATCACAAAGCCTCTCCGGTACATTATAATCCACATTTGGGTGCGAGAGGTTCAGATATATAGGTACATACTCAGGTACGGGAGGCGGGCAGGTAGTCCGGGTAAAATGAAACATATTATAATAAAATATATATATATATATATATATGCGAAATCCAGCAAAGAAAACATTTATGTCCCAAGACCGTATAGCATGTATGGAGCATAATGGAATATACGGGGATTCTGCACTGCGCCGTGAAATATATAACGATTGTGCGAATTTGCGACGGTCGCAGGATAATGCGAAAAATGAACGTCTAATAGTGAATACGGCGGTGAGACCCAATGATGTATAATATACATATTATATATGCCTCGATGTCAAAATGTCAAATATTCTAGAATCTATTAAGCGAGAACGGGTCGAATCGTTTTCAGATTTACAACAACGCGGCATGAACCCTGCGGGCTATGACTGTTGACTGCTGCCGTATAGTTTTGCATTATAATAATAGGTAATGGAGAATCCCTATGGAGGAAACGGTTCGAAAATTGAACTCTCCATCGTACAGAAACCAATCTTTGATGTTGATTATTAGATATGATTCGATTTTCCAGTCACAGAATATACCGTTTCGAACCTAATGATAGTATATATATATATATTATATAATATGCCCAAATAATACCCGTCTAAAACAAATGCATATGTTGCTATGGTCGTACGCGATTTCGTCTCGAACAGTTATCATCACTGTACTGATTATTGCATAATAAGCGAATATGCGAGTGATCTATAAGACTAATAATTTTGTATTTGAGTCGTTGGTGATAAACAAAATATAATATTACACAGAAATGTATTCATTGTTTATTGAATAAAATTTATATTGCGTACCCTACTACCCATTATTTCGTCTGTTTTAAACATTTTTTTATCATGTTGGTGTTGTGTTTGTGTTGTTTCGGTAGGAAACGATATAATACGTTTTATTAATTTTACGTTAAGTGTTTTTTGGTAATGCTGCGTCACTTTTATTTAAAACACAAAATCATGAAATCCAATACTACCGATAATAAAATTATATAGGTTATAACCTGTTCATTATCAAATTAATTGGATTCCCTCAGAAATCCTTTTTTATCTATAAACAGTACAGGTTCAGGAAAATGATAAATATACAGACGGTTCTATATAACTTCAGTGACTGCATATAATTATCATTAGCTATAGTTTTATAATTAAAATGGTGGTTTGGTTTTCTGTTGCAATGTTTTTAGATTTCCATTAAAACGCACATCATTTCTCGGTATAATTTTAACATAGTTGAAGCTTTTAGGAGAAAATAGATTCGACGATTACCAAAATACGTACCAAAAACTAATTAAAATTAATAATATACTCATGGACGTAAAATATTTCGTAAGTGAACAACGGGTTAACATTATTCGGGAATAACAACTGAATATGTTGCACACTTCATACGCGTATACCTAGACAGTATCATTTAAATGAACAAATGAAATATTATTATATTTAATAGCTACGCATATAGTTTTATTTCGTTCTTAAAACAAGGTTAAGGCCAATTATTGATTTTCGAAAGATAGAAATTGTAATTACATATGATTCTCAAGCGGTAACTGAATAGCTAATAACATTGATTTTATAATAATTTTATATTATAAAATCAATGCTAATATAATATAAGCTACAATGAATTCATATGGAAATTCGTACTACAGTAATTAAGAGTATAATGACAATTTTATATCGTATGATACAGCGATACGATTTATCGATCAAAACGAGATCCGCATTCGATACCATGTGGTTTATAAGTATAGGTGTTGTATTATACTGCGGGTGTTGTGCGTTATTATTATTATTATTTTCCCAATTTTTCTGTTTCGAGCTCGGCCGGCCGTACTGCGCGGCCGGGATCGTATACAGACGGAAATTACTGTTATAACATATTTTACAACATAAAATGTCTAATCGTAGGGCGAGTGTGCGGTAAATAATGTCTGGAATCACGTCGTATTAAAATGCTTACGAGCCAACACCTCCTGCCGCAGTACGCGCGCGGCACCTTATGGAGTAATAATTTTAAATTAATTTAAATCGTTCCATATCCGCGGGCGCAGTCGTAAATGTGCGCGCATATAATATAATATATACTCATTGTTTAACCACCGTGCGATGGTGGTGTCGTGTTTTCAATAAAAAAAAATTAAAAAAAAAAAAAAAAAACGAATATATAGTATTATTATGCTACTATCATATTATTATTATGTGTACACTAATAAACGGTAATTTTTCGAGTAAAAATATTAATAATAATAATAATAAAACAAAAGCCCATAAATCTAACACTATTTCCCGGAGAACAATATTATTATACATTTGATGGTTCCCCTCCCCCTAGAAAAACGATACGATATACGGGTCGCCTCCTGCACCGCGTCAATACATCGCGCCCGGACCAAACACCTTTGCGCGCAGCGGAGGCGCCCGCCCGCGCGTACCCCTAATAACACGTCGCGCACTTCGATTAATTTGTGGTTTTTTACACAATATATATTATAATAACACGTCGCGATGATGACACACGAGGCTGATAAGGCATTATTGCGGCCTGCAGGTCTTATGTGTTACCTACTCATCATCGGACGAAAAACACACTTAACCGTACGTTATGCGCGCGTACACGCGGTATACCATAATATGGGTAGGTACCTATTTATATATAGTTCAATCGGCCGTCGGCCACCTAGACCGTTATGGCCTCACACGCCGTTCGTATATATCTACATGCCATCGACGGCGGCGGGTCGGATATATTACGTGTAACATGTTTTTCCGTCCGCGTTTATTACACAAAAGTATACATATTATACAATATTATCATAATGTTATAACATGACGTGTGCGATGATAATACATAAAACATAGACAATCCGACGCGGGGTTACGTACACGATGTAAAATAATATTACGCGGGCAACACGAAGAATACCGTGGTTGTTTCCCCGTACGTCTACAATATATAGAATATATTATATAGGACATTGCACGGAACAATATAGGATATCGAGAGCTCGATGGTATATTATAATATAGAACGACGATGATGATGGGTAGGGAGGTGGGGGGATGCGCGTGAGAGGATTTCAACGTTCAGCGTAGTATTTTACCCGATCGCTACAGCTGATGCTTAAAAAATAGCACTTTGATGCATTTTCATATGTACATATTGCAGGGTATTTCGGGATGATTCGACAAATGCAATAACTATTGTTCTGTCTGCATTATGTATTTTTATTTATTTTTTTTTAATTAATATTATTGTACTACCCTAGCAACAAAATTGTGTTAAAATATTTTTCTTCACTTTTGGAACTTAAATTTCAAAAATCTACAACTTTATTTTACCATTGAGAAAAAAAAAACATCAAAACATCCATTTTGTAAAACGGATTGTTAGAAAAATTATTGTGTTATGACAGTTTGGTCATTAATCTATTATAATTTTTAAACATTTTGAAAATTTTAACTTAATAATTAAAATTATTGTATAATTATCGTACTTACCATTCTATCAAGATTAGAGATAAGATTCTATCATTGATTATAAATATTAATAATATTTATACCTAAATTATACCTAAATTAGTATCTAAATTAAATGTGATTTACATTATATAATAAATTATGTAATAATTTATGTATTATGTAATAAAAGTATTATTCGATAAAATGATTTGACAAAAAATATTGTTAATTTTTCACAAACTTGAAAAAAATCATAGAAAATTAACGAATAAACCTTTATTAGAGTTGTAAGCATCAACATTTTCATAAAAATCCATATTATAAAACTGTTTTTTTAACATAAATGAAAATTGGATTTTGAGAATTTGGGTTTTAGAAATAGAAAAAATGAATATATTTTTATTGTTAGTGTAATTTAATTTATTGAAAAAATAGTGAAAATAATGAACAAGGGGTATTGCATTTGTCCAATCATCCTAAAACACCCTATATTAATACTTATATTAATTATTTTGTGTGAGCAAGTACGATTGTTGTGTGAAATATTTAATATATTATGCGTTTAAATGCAATGTATATTTATTATTTTGCGTAATTTTGCATTTGGTTTTCACGTACTTATTCACTTTTTTCACTACTTATGAAGTACATAGGTATTAAGTACCAAAGAGCTATTCAGGAACGTAGAATTTCTAATTACAGAAGATTGTCGAGTGTCTTAGCTTTTGCCTTTCGTAATATTCTGTTACACTTATTCGGATGTTCTAAGACATTTTCAGTGGAATGTCAAGTTTAAAAATAATTTTCATTTCATTTTTTTTTTTACATATTTATATTTTTATAACGTGATATTACTTATATTAGGTACATCGTTTAATCGTTATGTGTCTTCTGTACATTCGTATATTATATAAATCTAAATCTAACTCATTATTCATAGGTATAGGTACCTACTGAATGTTATCTACATAAGTACGAATTTAATTTTTTTCCCATCTTATATTAATATTATTCTTTAATATATTTGAATTATGTATTTTCGTCGAATAAAATTGAATGTCATAAAATATCAAACATAAAGAGTATATTTTTTTTGTACAAGTCCACTTCCACCATCATACTGTTATATTTATATTGTTTATAGTATTTTCGAAATATGTGTCGCGACAGCAGTCTTAATTATGAACGTATATTTCTCAGCTAACTGATATTACGTTACACTTGGCAACTGGTATTAGAGTGGAAAAAATGGTGAAAACGATCTAGCAAATTGTATATACGTATAAGTAATCAACTACGTACACACTACTAATGTTATAGTCGGGACGAGTTTTTGGTATCGAGCCAAACGCATCTTAACGCCCCCATCAACAGATATTCAGTTTCCCTGGCACTACTCTGACTTCTATTTTAAAACTTATATTTCACTAGTTGCTCGATTAACGAAAATTGCTCATTGCTAACCAAATAAAGTAAAACGCACAAACAATAACGTACACGCGCTTAACTACAACAAAACAGGTACGACTGGTACGCGAGTTTGTTTTATAATAATATACAAATAACAATTACGTCTGATGACTCGGCTAAACTAAATCGTTAAAATGCCATCGATTAATCCGTCTCCTTTAGATAACATAATATTATAATATGCATGGAATACGCTACATTGAATATTCATGCAATCATAATTCATAATTTGGCTGAAAAGAATTATTATTTTTAAACAATAGTATCATCAATACTCCGCATCCGTCTACTATACTCTAATATATATATATTCAAACAAATTATTTTTGTTCCGTTTAGTTTGAAAATAATCAATTTTTCACATCGATAAATTTGAGAAGTCATAAAAAACTATACGGCTATACGAGTATGTTATATTGATTTATTAATTTAGGGTCATACGCACATCAACACACGTTACTTATAAACCTAGGTACCACGTGATTTCGGATGAACCGGACGGGCTAACCTTACCTAACAGACTATGGTCATCGTTATAGTGATTTAGCTTATTTCTTTTATTTTCGGAAACATAATATAATGAAAAACTGGGGATCACAATGTATTTGATAACCGACAACAATGGATGAAATCTGCTGTGAGTTTTCGATCGGAAATTCGATACCTTTAGGCTATCCTGTTGATTTGCTGGGAAATATAATGAAAAACTAAATAGAAATAATACAAACATACATACATACAATTGGGTATTGAATTACGCGGCTGTTATTGATATTTTATAAATAATAATTACCTATTCATTTGCGGCGTATAAAGGACGAAAAATGTAATCGGTTTCATAAATATAAATTCTACTATGAGATTATATTTTTTCAATAACATTTACAAAAATTTTTCAAACAAAAAAATTTATACTGTACAATAAAATATTATGAAACAAATATTTTTATTACTGAAAATAAAACTATGAAAGTATTTCAAATTTGACGAAAAGTCATAAGAAAAAAAACGATGAATTAATTACAATGTATAATTGAGAATCTATAAAAATAAAAATGGTTCGAAATTGAAAACGGTCGTAATTTTTTCTGTAATCCAAAACAATCATGGCTAAAAAAAATGATGTGAAAACGTGTAAATAGATAAACCAACATCTTGGACAGTACATGGCGTCTATATATATAACTCAGTAATTTATTTATCCATCTTGTTATTTCTTATTAGCACAGATTAAAATCTAGTAAATTTTACTGTACCAGGCGCTTGTCTCAAAAAATCCACATGGTATCCACTTATAAATAATTTTATAATACTTATTATGTATGTATTTAAAAAGTACAGTTCATTATGTGCATAGACTTTAAAGTTTATACCAATATAATTTTTATGACTTAGTAATAAAGAATCGTATTTGACAATGATAATAATTTCGATTGGCCATCTTGATGTTTAATAATCCGTAGAATCTATAGTGTTCAAATATTTTTTTATAAAATGCATGTTAATTATATACGTTAATCAAGTCACACGTTTTGTAAGTATTCAATAATTATAATTTTATTTTATTAAAAGTTATACTGTGAATTGTGATAATATAAAAATATGCAATAAAAACTACTATTTCATTTACTTTATATTATTTCTAATTTCTATAGTAGGAATAAGATAATTAATAGCTTAGCATTGATTATATTAAATAGAATGATAGGTTTAAATATCTGATAATTCAATGTAACTTCAATATAACCCAAGTAACCTATAAAATTTGCTTTTTCTCTATAATATCAGAGAAACTATATTGAGTAACTCAAAAATTACCCGTTTGGAAAACCTATCCACATCCAATTTTTGATCCATTAATATATTAAATTATACCGAATAAATCTTAAGTGCAAAATTCAATCTATATAAAGGTAGCCAATATTATTTTAATTTTATTATTTTCATATTTCGATTGTAAATAGGCCAATTGTACGCGTGGTTTTTTTTTTTGCATAAATGTATAATATTAAATAAATTGGAACCTTCTAATATATATCATATATATATATATATATATATATTGGTGATAAACAAAAATATACGCATCATTGTATACTTATTGAATTCCCAACAGCACACACGTGTGCATTATACAAAGTATATATTATTTGCGTTCGGTATCAAATGAATACGGGTGCGCGATTATAAAACGGTTTATAGAAATATAATATATTATAGAATATAGGCTGTACACTAGCATGGTACGCAGCGGCGGCTGTGGGACAATAATAATAATAATAATAATAATAATAATAACACAACACTACAGATTTCGCGTGGCATTGTATATTATCCTCCGCAGACCGAACATTTGACGAAATACATAATATGGATACCGTGCGCGGTATCGCGGACAATGCGAAAATAACGCTGCAACCCTTTTCCCTGTAAACCAGAGCGGACACGTCGTAGTGCGGGATCGTCACGGATTATAATATTGGCCTAGGACGGTCGCGTTGCAGGGGCGAGCAACAAATAATAATAATAATAATAATATGAATAATAATAACAACAATGTGCGCACCTACTTATACATTATGTGTGTGTGTGTGTGTGTGTGTGTGTGTATATATATATATATATACACCGTGCACACCACAGTCCACAATACTAATATAATGTATGATTATTATTATATACGTGAGCCGGGGATACCTTTATCGCGCGCGCGCGCGCCCGCGTCGTAGTGGGTGGCGTCGGTGGCCGATCAGTGGCGTGCGCCAGTCGCGCGAGCTCTCCCCGCGTATACCCGAAGGCGGCGGCTGCTGCTGCTGCCGCCCCGAGAGCAGGTGCAAAGTTTTACATTAAATATTCTCGTCAGCGGTATGCCTTTGTATACATGTGTGTGTGTGTACCTGTGTTTGCATGTGTGAGTGTGTATGTGTATGTGTGTGTACTTGTATTTGCTTGTGTTTGCGTGTGTGTGTGTGTGTGTGTGTGTGTGTGTGTGTATGCATGTATGCGTGTACCTGTGTTTACGTGTGTGTGTGTATGTGCATATACCTGTGTGTGTGTGCGTAGACACGTCTTTCTATCATGTCTCTTCCGATGAGAAACGACTCCTGCAGGCTCTGTCTGCAGCCGCCGCCGCCGACGGGTGTCCGCGTGCGCCCGCACACGATAAAACATTACCTCGTTTCACTCCTTTCCCCTTGGCACACGCCACCGTAATACCAATATTGTCGTTTGGTTATATTATTATTGTTATTCACGTACCCGCGTGTATACGTGTCGCGCGTCCCTAGCGTCTTGTGCTGCACGCATCTGACACGTATTTCCGTATAGGTTCGCGTCGACAACCCGCGCGCATGGAAAATAATACTATACACCGCGGTGATCGTGGGATAAGCGCCAGACGACGCGTACAATACCTCCTAATTAATAAGTATTAATTGATCGGGATGTAGACCGGTCACGAGGTCATGAGGTCTTAACGATACCTTCATTTGTTTCCCTCATTATAATGAATCCCCATGTTACATGTTACAGTGGCGTAGTTATGGGGGGGGGGGGGGGATGATGGGGATAGATTCTCCCAGAGCCTTTTTTTTTTTTTTATTAATGTTTAATGCATTGACATATAAAATATAATATATTATAATTACGGATATAATCTTTCACCCATCATATTATCATACATTCATACAATCATATGCGAAATACAATACCATAGATCAACCAAGTGTTTTTTCTACAAATTTCTATTTATAGACACAGAATATTTTTTCGTGTGGAAACTTACATTCTGATATAATTTTTTTCGTGGAGGAACTTACATATGTACCTGCTTACCCGTCTATGTTTCGTGTGGGAACTTACTTATACCCCCTTTATGTTTATCCAATTAATTAAATTCCAGAACCAAATCATAACTACGCCACTGCCCATGTAATCATTATTATTCATACAATATAGGTATGTGTATTCATATATTATACCTTCTCGGAAAAGATTTTGCTAAGGGTGCCCGTTTTCTAGCACTGATTTCGGTAACATTATAAGCAGGCACTGATTTATCAATTCATGGGCCTAGTTCAATTTGCAATTTTGGACCCCAAATCTATATTTCTTTCAATGTTGAAATAAAATTACAAGCAAAATATAGGTATTTTTATAATAATGGTGTATCGTATACATTATTTGTGGTGTATAGATAGTTGAAACATAAAATTGTAATGTTAGAAACGATGTACAATATGAACTTAATGTGTACCTATAACTTTTTATGTTATCCTTAATTAATCAGCCAAAAATTCGAGAGAAATAATGATAAAAAAGAAGATGTACAACCAATTTTGTTTGCCCGTTGTTGGTGGGCCCCTCTTTTGAATGGGCCCAGTGCAAATGTCCGATTTGTCCTTGCATAAATATTGCCCTGGTTATAAGACATTGGTTTTGGTAGCCATGGGAGAGGGATACACAATTTTTTCAAACCACTTACCTATATTTTCTAAGTAGATGTTTTCAATCATACTTTGTTCTAAAACTGTGGTACACATATTATTTTGTCCAGTAGAAATATAACGGTATCGATTTTACGATAAAAATTATTTAAAGTAGAACCTGAAATGCGTGTTATATATATATATATATATATATATAAAAATATCAAAAACATGTGCCTGTCTAAAGCAACCAACCGCCTCTTTCCCATAAATATATGCCTCGACAATACACGACTGCTCAAGATCTCCATTGTTAAAACCCACTGTACTAAGACGCAATTCCCTCGAAATCTTAATCCCTAAGACTAAATCCGGCCAGTGGAACATCAAGTATCAATATCTCGGACACTTTTTTAGAAAAATACACTTTTCACAAAAGATTCATATATTTGTTCTGACGTTACTACAGGAATAATATACTTTTGTATTTTAGATTCTGGTTTCTTGAAAAAAAAAAAATGAAATATCAATGAGTTTCATTAATTTTTTGAACGTTTATTTGATTTCAATCAAATAATATATCTATTCATTAAAATGTGTAGATTTCAAATTCAAAAGCTATATAAAAAGACCATGATTTTTTTAAAAAGATTAAAATATATAATAATTAAATTTGCATATTTTATTCGAAAATGTATGTGTCTACTCAATATAAGATGAAGAAGATATGGTTTAAATAATCTCCATGGATTTACAAAATTGAAACAAGTAATTATTCACTTCATTGTAATTAATATTTTGTTAATTCATTTAAATAGGAAATTTATTGAAATTTTTTAACCGTTATAAATTAGTAAAATGCATTTTAAATTTAATTCCTTCGCATCAATACAACAGTCGTATACTGATGTATTATAGTAAATACAGTACCCTGATACCAAATTCTTATATTTTGTAAATGTCTATATGACCATAAATTACTTTTTTCTCACAAAGGGGCGTATTACTACACTATACTATTTACTGACCAATGAATATCATTTCCTCCACTTCGAAAAACTTGTTTTGAAGTTATTTTAATTAATCTAGTTTTCACGCACCTGCCAAGTACGATGTTATTCTGTCAATTTTAAATGATAATTATTTCATTTCTCATGCTTTATAGTGCACACACGTGTTTCAAAAATGTATGATATTAAAGTATTATAGTACTAAATTATCAAACAAGAAATTTAAGGCAAATGCAATGCGTTATTATACCTACTATTATTATTATTATTACTATTATACTTTTACATGCATGTATATAAATTACGTATTTATGTGATAGAGAAGATAATATTTAGTAAATAGTTTTGACATTTCGATGGATATTAATTGATGAAACTGTATTTAATATCTTAATAATATTATTATTACTAAATTATATTATTAATATGTTGATATTTCAACTGTACTATTTATTGTATGTTACTGTATTTTCTTGTTGCATATCTATTGTAATATTTATAGTTGTAGTTTGTATAACGCAATTGTTAAGCTTAATAATTCTACTATTAGTCCTAAAAAAAAATAATAATAATAATAATAATAAAAAAAAAAATCATTACAATGTTATATACCTAATAGCTGCAGAGTCGTAATAGGTTAACGTGAATTTATGCTGTATGGAAAACCAAACGTTATTTTTTAAAATTAATTAAATGGAAAAATGATCATTGTTAAATACCCATTATACCATCTATAGTACCTATAGTAATAAAGATAATAGAAATCTATTAAAAAGTATTAAAACATTTGGATTTTAAATTAAATGTTGATCATAATATAGTATGTATAATAGTAAAATACCTAAAACCAGACATTATGTACATTTAATGTAGTAGATATATAGCTGGAAATTATAACAGTCGAAATCAATAATATATTCTAAGATTTGATTTGATTTCAAAAAATGTACAATATAATTCAATTCATTATAACTATATACGTTTTTATCAGATTTTGTAAGCTCGGTTTAAATATAGGTAAATTAATCTATCAAGGATGGAATCTTATATTATATACACGCTGATTAGATTGTTATAACTTTATTATTTTCATCATTCTAGAATGATATATTATTTTTGTTTGTAAGAACCGAAAAAATAGTATACCTGAATAACACAGGTATTATGTTTACGTATAATTTAGCAATACATTAAGCCCTACAGTTGTTTTATCCGTGTATGGTTGAACATAATATTTGTTGTATAATTATTATTTGAATCATAACAAATGTATAAACTACACTAAAATAAAATATTGCTTAGAAAGATACAAAAACGGCAAAAAATTAAACAGCGTACTTAATATAATGATATATAGTACACGGATGTATTATAATTTTTGGGGAAATATCACCCTGTTATGCAAAATTCGTTGTTAATGGCTTTTCCACTTCGAAGGCGGCTAAAGCTGACGCACTGAAATGCTTGAACACATATGTATACAATATACAGCTCATATTTTGTGTGCTTATATATATGTTTTTGTGCATGTGTGTTTTAATTAATCGTGATAATTTATATGCAAGATTCATGTGGTGGACAGCTGTTTCAACTTTTTTGCGTTTTCGAAGCAGCTGCGCGCCCTATACCTAGGTATTCATTGGTAGTGTAACGTTAGAGAAATGTGTGCATGAACATAAAAAAAAGAAAAGAAAAATGTCGGTCAAATCAATTTTGAAAAATATTTTTTTCGCCCCTCTATATAGTGGCTTTGCGTTAGGACAATACATGCATCCCGACGACATCCCGCTGATGCCAAAGAAAAAGACCCTCGATGCGGAACAATAATATTAATAATAATAATAATTAAAAGTTTTCCATATCTATATGTCCATTTTGGTAAATGGTGAGAATCGATAAATACAAATGTATTTAAGGATAAAATCTAACAATAAGTTGTACTTAATGAACATAAATATAATAATTAATGATATATTTTGTGAAGAATAATATTGCACAATATACACTATAATAATTATAAATATATATATATTATATAATACACCTACTGGTGAATTTGAAAACATTTTCAACTTTATACATAGAGAGTATAATATACAATATATATATAACTATACAAAAAGGAGGTTATACATTGATAACCTGATATATAACATTGATATATACCTGCAGGGATATTAATTAAATTTAAACTTTGAAAATATTATAATATAAGATTAATGGATGCATAATAAGTAGAATATATTAATTTATTATACATTTTCACTTTTTGCTGAACAACTGGTAAACTAAATAACTATTGCATTATATAAACTATTACAGGTGTCAGAATTATAGGTACATCTAATAAAATTTAACTCAAATGGTAGAATAATACAATTTCGACACACAAAATTATGTATTTTGTTTTAAAAATCGTATACATAAATATACCTTTAAATTTGTTAAATAAATATTAATATTATGATATGATATGATATAAAAAATAAATCTAATTTACTTTTATAATATATTATATAGGTACCTACATAGGTGTAAACTTGGAATTACTACATTTAACGTACAATATTGCATTCTCGAAAAATTCAAAGCAAATAATGATACTATTTCGATTCTTTAAATCAGTAATATATTACCCTATAACTTAATTGGAACTTATCACTGATGCAATGATGCGTTATATTTTTAACAAATATTATATAGATGTCATTTACAAAATTATATACTTGACAGCTGTTTTGTAACTTGTATACAGTCTCATTGGATCATCTAAGGATAATATCATAAGGCTCAATGCCAGTTTACGTTCGAACCATAGATTTTAGGTTTTATATTGATAGGATTTGAATAATATTAGTATATATTATTATTATATACATATTATAATTCGAAAACTTCGATAGCGTGCATGCGTTAAAGTCTCTTGCACAACATTCTTTCTCAAATTATTAAATTATTTACATCGTATAACACGAATAAATCTTAATAGTATTATACTAAATATACATAAGATATGTAGTAGTTTTTTACTTATTATTTGAATTCACTGTTAATTTACAAAACAATATAATGATATATATATATATATACTAATAAAAAACCGTTCAAAATATAACGTGCGTATAATACGCATAATTATATTACGCAAGAACACGTGCAATAAAATACATTTAAGCGCCGTAACTTGAAAAAAAACTGTATATGTCTATTATACATAATCTTGTATTATACATTAAACGTTTTAATTGGGTAATAATTTAACCAAAAATAAAATCTAAAGTTATTGTTTCGTGCGTATTATAAATTTAGTATATATATGCGCGTATAATATACATCATTTTACGATAAAATAATATACCTGTATGGATGTATATAATGAAATATATTATTTTCAAGGCAACAATAAGAATAAATTAATGGTCTGGAGTGCGATTAATATAAACGACTTAATCGATGTGAATAACGAAAATCTTTTCATTTTTTTTTTTCAGAATAAAAGACATATTACATGCGTTATTATAATAAAAGTTTGCATCATTAAGAGATGAAATATTAAGTATACGTATACATATATTTATAGTACGTTCAGTTTCGCAAGGTCTTTCATTCAATGCAAACAATTGAATGATCTGTCGGATTTAGACGTAAAATATGTGTAATTATGGATTATTGACGAAAATCGAAGAAGACCTATAGCCGCAGCTTGGAGCTGGACGGACAAGGGTAATATATTACAAAATTATAAAAATGTATGATAAATATAACATGATAATATTATATTGTAAAAAAGTGGCAAAGCCATTGGCGGACAAAAAAAGGGGGAAAAAAATCACAAAACGTACCTACAGATTTCAGCGGAAAAAAATGTGCGAAAAAAAGTAAATAAATAACAAGAAATTAATTCATACGAGATAGAGAGGTAATGGCGAAGAGTCGTGTATTTATAATACGACGACGATTCGAGGCACGCGCTGGACGGCGGCGGCGGCTTCGGCGAGCACGGACCAAACCAGTTCTATCAGAATAATATCGTCGTGTGCGCGGCACGTGTACAGGGAAAAAAAAAGTTTTGTCGATATATTAATCTCGTCCAATTTGAATATTCGGCAGTAGACACACACACACACAGACACAGGCGCACGCGTGCATATAATTTATATATCTATACTTAACGGAATCCGATGGAAAGACGTTTTTATAAGATAATAATATTATAATATAATAATGTTTTTAATTCCTGTTTTGCCAAAATTCTCGAACACGCGCGTTGTCGTCATCGCGCGCTGCAGCGGTCCGTCCGGAGACAAAGGAGAGACTTGAACGGAGGGGGCCCAGGGGGGAAGGAAACGATTCGAAAACTGGATTTCTACGGTGGCGGCGTGTTATTTCACACGCGTTAATATGGACAAGCGGTCCGTAATAGATCGGACCAGCTACATGTAAATGTTTAATATATATATATATATACATAATATACGTGTGTGCGTGTGTATATATATATATATAATGTGTTTAATGCGAGCTGTATTACGTATATAGATATGTGTCTTGATACGCATGTGTACGTACGTGTGCTTATCGACTCGCGTTACTCTTCTTCGGGCAAGGCTACTTCCCGCATTCGGTGGCTGTTGGAATACATTATAATATTATAATATGATGTTCGAGAGTCGGTGGTAAAAAAAATATATACTCGCTACCAGCATCGCAGCGTGTGGTGTACCTTTACGCACATTATATTATTATATACAGGATGATTGTTTTAGCGTACGTGAACCGTGTGCCGCAGCTGATCTATAGAACAACACATGAACATATGTATGGAATATGAGTATTTTTATTTAAAATGTTATCGAGTTATTCCTACCACCTACGTAGTACTTGTACATATACAATATATATATATATTATGCATACGTTCAGGTATTCTAAGTCTATATTCACGCTTGAAATACCTAGCTTTGTCCTTTTCGCTGTTCGTGAAAATGGGATCAACGATTTGACTGTCAAATTCTGCACAACCCCCTATTAGGATTAAAATACTAAATGAAACTTGCAAAGGTTTTTAGGAAAATCTCAGAAAATTGTTCTTTGTATTGGTAGACACTTTCCGTTCAAGTGTACCATATCGATAGATAATTGCTAATAACATAATCGTTTTTTTCTTTTAAACATTTGTAGATCAGACTCATAATATTTGAACTTTGGAGTTTAGACAGGAAATGCTCGACTTGGAGGAGGGGACCACAGGGGGACGAAGTACCCCAACTAATTATTTAGAAATTTTAACGTACCCTATTTTTTAGGGGAACGCACGAAACGCTACATTAATCTGAATTTTTATCAAAATGCACGTTTGTTATTTTATTTTGTTTTATAAGTTAAAAATATAATATACAATGTAATATTTACAGTAATTTTTATTTTTATAATTTTTGTTCTTAAGATTTAAAGAGGGGTGTTAGGGGGTGTAGTGGCGTAGCTCCTACGGCTTGGTAACGTTTAACAAGTGATGAGGACGCTCTTTTTTAAAAAGTGAACAGAGTCCCCCCCTACTTTAATCTTGCCAAGTCGAGCACTGGATATATTGTTATGTTTCATGTATATTTGGTTTTCATAAACGTGTTTCGCGTTAAAAGAATCACCCTGTACACATACGTAGGTATAAATATCACGCACGGCTAATCCGTTCGGTTTCGAACGGCGGCGTAACGTTGACGCGCGCGTGTCACCACGGGCCAACGACGGTCGCGTTGCAGTCGAACGGGTATGATGATATTATTATAATTGCGGCGAATGATACGTATGTATGGCGACGGGAGGGAAAAAAGATTTGTCCAACGAACACGTCGCGTGAGCAACAAACCCGACGGAATAAATGTACATAGATACGGGTATCACTCAAGCAAAAGTGGTAACACAGGAGGTACCCATGTTTGGTATACGATATATTATATTATAGGTGTAAATGGAAATACACATACATTATAATATTATACGTATAATGTATATGAGTGCGAACGCTGTCGTTACCATCGCGTTCGTATTAACCACCACCATGCATCGTATAATCACGAAAACGCCGATGTCTCGTAACGCTACGACGCATATAAACTCCCGATTTGTAATCCTCATTCGTCCGCACGAGTTTCAAGCACAATATATTATAATTATTATATCTTATAAAATATTTTATGCCCATTTTATACCCCCATCATCTTCACAGTATTGTATACTTACTGTACAAGCAGGATTATCGTTCGGAAATTATTACTCGCATCACACGCACGCGCATACAACATCCAATGATTGTGCATTTGTGTGTTTGGTCAATTTTCATTGTACCTTGTTAGGTATATCAACGAACAGGGTTTTTTTTTTACAATATTTAATTTATGAAAATAGTTTACTTACATGTGATAATAATATAAAACGTAACTATTGCAAGTGTTGAAGATATAAGAATATAAGTGTCATTGATCTCTGTTCATATTTTTCCAAAATAATCCAAATCCCAAATAAAAGTAACAAATAAATTAAATGCCGTACCTACCAAATGGAAAAAACTTTTCAGGTGAGCAAAAATCGTAAAACAAATGTTTAAATAAATATCATGTGTGCAGTAAAAATCTATTGTATTTGTAAATAAAAACACAGTACATAATTTCATATCCGTTGAAAACATTACTAAAACGTTTTGTTCCTTATTCATACATATCACAATTCGGACAAGCGAATAAAGTACCTACATTATATAATTGTTTTAAAAAAGGGTTATTGTATATTCTATAGGATCCTTAAGTGTCCGTATATGTACTACTATTATTATATATTAGTATATGTGCATGTATTAGTCCTATAACTAAATTCGTATGACATAATAATTTGCTTATCGCATATTTTATTCGACCACCTATAGAATAGTAATATTATAACAATAATACAGTTATCGAGTTGTGTCTCATTATTTTTAATATATTTAGTATTCATTTAGCGTTCATAAGTACGTTTTGTGATGGTACACATTTTTTTATGCCGTCCAAAACTTAAGTAAACTATATACTGTACATAAATGTATTTTCATTATGTAAATCGTAATTTCAGTGTTTGGTAGTCTCAAGGATACATCATACATTTTTACACCTGTTTCCATAATACATCCTCATGCGTGCGTATACACTTTGAGTCCTGATGCAAATGTGCTTGGGCCCAGGCAATACTACTTTCATTAACTCCCATTCAGCAATATACATGTACTTAAAGTGTATTATATCCTCATAAACATATGTATTTTGCTTTTAACAACACGAAAATCCGTTATAATTTATCAATAACACATTTTTTCAAACCCGTTTCTTCTATTATACTATGGTACTCCTTATACCATTCACGGTTAGTCTTTTTTTTTCTACAAACCAAGTAAAACACATATTTATACGTTTATTCTTTGAGTTTATTCTATATAATAAAAAGTTATTTGGCCCCCTGGGATCGACATAGGATAAAAACATAATATTTTATTACGTTCATCTACTCAAACAAACTGCCAGGTTATCGGTGCTCGATCAAGTCTTCATAATGTTTTCACCGGTATTAATAGGTTTGGTATAACGTCATCGACCGGTAATCGATTTACATTTTTATGTAAATCGATTATAATTATACTGAAATTGTCAGACTGCGCTCTGATATATTATCATCAATGCTAAATCGTAGCATATTACTATCAGCCATCCATAAACGGGTGTATAAGTACGATGACATACCAGCAGCCGTTTCGTAAAAATATGGTTTGTAAAAAAACTTTAAATTTGTATAGTATAGCTAATGTATAAATCAGTAAAAAAAAATATAGTATAAACTATAGAAATAAATAGTAGTAGTAAGAAGTAGGTACTTCTAAACCAGTAGTATAATAATGATATGATAAAAAATAATATTCAATGTAGGTAACGAAAGTTGATATACGTATCCGCGCGCGTGCACACACACACCCACTCATATATATAAACAATCAACATTTAAAAACGCGTGAAAATGTACATTAAAGTATTCGTTTACATATTGGTACTAGATCCTAGTATATAATTAAAACAATTCCCTACCTAGTATTTAACAAATATGGAGGGAGGGGAACAATTATTAAACACAAGGAACTGTATCATAAAATTAAAATTTCTGGCTCATAATAATATGTTTGATGTTCAGAGACTCAGAGTGATCGGTAATCGTAAATAAAAATTAACAATCAAATTATATACGAGCGGACTGCGGTACGGCCGACGACTTTCCAAAATGTGCTATTTATTTATTTATAACCACGTGTATATATTTAGTTATATATTAATACGTGGTTTACACAATTACACAACATATTCTATATCTATAATATAGGCATAAATAGACATTTAAAATATACAAAAACAATTTATATACTCTACAAAGTACAGGCAGTAGCGGTCAACAATTTTGGGATTGTCGATATTTTAAATTTAAGACGCATTCGTGCATTAATGGTAAATTATCCGAGATACCTATAAAAAACATCATTTAACATATATTATAATCATTGACTAATATTTATGTATAATAAAGGTATGTTTCTTTTTTCCTTTCATATACAGTATCTACTAACATTAATATTATAAATTATATTCAAAAAATTAAGTGTAATATGTTAAAAACAAATGATTAAGATTAACAAATAATATACTTTTGCATATTAAACATGTATCTGTATCGTAATCCTGACCCCCTTAAAATTTTTAATTTTTATTACTTTATACACAGTGCAAAATTCAACGCAAAAATAATTGGGATCATGACATTGGGCTGAAAGCCATCGGACAGACAATCTACATGGAAGATAGCCGATGGGCCGAATAAATTACAGTTTGTTAAAAAAAAAAGAATAATAATAATAATAAATTAAAATATTGAAAATTCTACTTTGACATTTTGTATGGTTTTAATTCAAAATGTTGTATAAAATATTTAGTGAAAAATGAAGAAACATTTTTAAATTTCTGGTATAAAAATTAAAAGTGTGTGAAAATTTTTAGTTATTTGAGTTATCGACGAAAAATAAACGTTTATTCGCAGAGAACTAATAATTATAATGATCAATGTTATTTTACAATAAATTTCGTCGATGAGAGTTCATGGATCATTGGTGTTTTACATACTTATTATGTTTATTGAGTTAGAATATTGTATTAACCTAAACATAGTTACTAGTTAGTTAAAACAAATAACGAAATAACTTAAATATTAGGGAGCAGCGATATGGGAAAACCTACCTATATAATTTTTAAAAATTACAAAATGACATTGATCTTTTTTCTTTTTTTTTGGGGGGGGGTAACGGCATTTAAGACCAGCCCTACAAGTATATACTTTTGCATCTATTTCGATCCTTCGCTTCTTTCCTCCATTACAAACTATATTCTTTTTTTTAAATATTATTATCTTTGTGTGGATCCGTATTAAATTATTTCAGAGCGTTATTATGCAATTTCACAAACTCAGATATTGTACATGATTATAGTCATATAGAGATTACAAGATTAATAAAATATATTAACCTGTGCAGCCCTAGTATGACATTTTTGCAATTTTTGCAAAAAATCTTTTAAAAAGAATCCGTTTTTTTTTATTTAAACGTAAGCTCTAGAACACTCAGTGAAAAAACGTATTCACGAATTTAAAAAATGTAAATCGTCTCGTGTAAAATTCTATAAGAATATATCATTTCAGGTGTCTTTTTGATTGATAACAATAATAATATAATAATTTACATATTCTTGGATAGGTATTTGGCAAAAATGTGGAAACACATTGTATCGAACGAGTATTTTTAACTTTGCATTGTGTTCCTATTTCTTAACAGTGTGGTCGACACGACGAGATGCTTATATATACACACACATACACACACAGACGTCACAGATACACACACACACATACACACACACAATATACACTTATAGACTATAGTTATAGTACATAATAATTATACGTATAAATGTATAATACACGTGTGCGAGAGCGCCAAAATAAAGAAATCAAACCGTTACGATGCGAAGGGGCCAATTTAGGTATCGATCGTGATTTAAACCGATTTTTTGTTGTATTTTTTTTTACCACTCGTTTATGGATTATGATATAACACACGAGTACACGTGTGTGGTTTATGTCGAAATATATTAACGTTGTCGAACCACGATTTAATGTTGCAGTGCTGTGCGTAAGACAAACGACTTATTATAATAATATATAATAATGTTATACGCTTTTATAATATTATGATGATGATGTCGCGCAGAGGCCGGTTTTTTAAGTTTGATGTTTTTTTTTTTAAAATTTTTTCACGTGCACATACTCCCACTGCAGGATTTACAGGCGTGCGCGCGAGATCGTATCCCGGGGGGCAATTTGGCGAAAAACTCGACGGCGCTGACGAGGAATCTTTACATGGGGGTGGAGAAGGGGGTTGTCGGCGGCCGAATCCTCCTCTGAAGACAATGACCCGCGCGCGCTCATCATTTCCCACCTGGTACCCGCAACAAAAACTCGGTTGTTCCGTGTGTATTTTTTTCGGTTTTTTATTTTCGATTTTTTTACCTACGGCCCGAAAAATAACGATGTTATCATTGGGGACGGGTTTTTTTTTCATTTTTTCACTTTATATTATACTCTCAGGTATATACATATAAGTATGTATTTCTGTGTATTCCTCAGCTGTATATGTGTGTGTGTGTATGTGTGTGTGTGTGTGTGTGTGTGTGTGTGTGTGTTAGTAAGCGGCACGTTGTACGTTATATTGATGCCTATATATTATATATATATGTATCCGTATATTTGTTATTTGTTCGGCTTGTATAGGTCGTTAACTCTGCAACGACAACGACGATTTTTATTCTCCAATCGCATTACCCACACATATACACACACATACGCACGCGCGCTCACAGGTAGGTGTACCCTTTTTATATTTTTTTATGATTATATTTTAGTCCCCCCCCCCCGTGACGGATATTTCGGCACACGCCAATTAACGGTGACGCGATTTCGCAACGGACGCCGCCGCCGCCGCCGCTGTATTATTATAAAGATGTATGTACCTAGACGCATTATGTACGTGCAAAATAAAGTATAGTATACGTTTTTTATGTTATATATATATATATATATATTATACAATGATGAAAAAATAACAAAACTTCTATATGTATGATAGTAAATACGTTAAGGTTTCAACTACAATCTTTAGTAATACGATTTTAAAAATAAATAAATTACCAAATAAAATAGAAATTTGTTAAAACCGATTTGTCGTACCTGTCTGAAAAGCGTATGACGAGTTGAATGCGTCGACGTCTTATCGTCGTCGTAAAAAAAGTTTCACTCTCGGTCAAACGTAAACGTTGCATTGATATTATTAATATTTATACATAGGAAATAGGACGTATACAATACAGGTATGTTGTATGTATCGTAACGTGATAAAATCGGACGCGTGTGTCTGTATAATGCATTTAGATTTTATTACCCTTGAAAACATCGTCAAATGCACTTAAATATTTACTTTATTTTTATTACCGATTAATGGTCATAATGAAATTTAATTTTAAGAAATCACGACTTGAACATACGAGATTATATAGACGTTATCGACAGACAATATCATACATGCATTAACAAAACTGATTGTCACAAGCCTATGTGCTGGCAGTAAATGTACACTATATAATCATGGGTACGCCGACGATCGTTATTTAAAAATTCGTATATAAATCCATTATCAATTTCATGATTTGAGACTGTTGATAGGCGCAAACATAGACAATATCGATGCTAAAGTTGAATATTTAGGTAAAATGCAATGTGTGTTTATTATTATTATTATTATTATTATTTTAATGTCAACTAATTAACAAATTTTTTAGATTTTCATAATATAAGGAGAAAAAATGATATTAGGTAACTGATTTGTATGTGTTATATATATATATATATTTTTAATTCATATGGCATATTGTTATTAGTTGGTGAAAACTTTTAAATAAACATATATAAAACTATAAACAAACGAAAAGACTATAAACTATAAAATAAATATAAACATATCATATAAATACAAGAGAGTGACTGCAACACATCTCTTGCTCTAAAGGTGAACATTCAGGGTACTAAGCCAATCTTGTGCCTCGCTGTCTCTTTTGTGAAGCCCTACTATCCCTCCTTCATACTTTTTTATATAATAACATGTGGAAATCACTGAATAAGTACTTAAGAAAGATTATGCATAAGTTATAACTATCAATCCGTAAATACACATAATTGGAATGTTGGATAAAATGTAGATTTATTTTAATATTACAATAATACTTAACTACGGAATTGAATGGATTAACTTGTGTTAGGTAATTAAAAATACTGTTTGGGCTTAATAAAGACGTACATATATATATATATATATATATATATGATCACATATAAAACAAAATTAGGTATCCTATAAATGTATCGTAACCAGGTAGGAGGCAGCCAAAACATAAACCATAAAAAACTACTATTTATTAATTTATTATACATATATTTTTATTTTTAGTGTGATGATAAAAAACTTAAAATATATGAGTATAATAAATATTTCTACGGGTTTAATAAAATAAGTAATTTGAAATTATAAATAATCGGGTGGTGGTTAATTTAGGTAAATTAGTTTAGTACTAGATTTATCAATAAAAATAACAAAAACCCAATGTGTATAGTATAATGTACAATATATAATATTATGTTACAATACTATACAATACAATTATAAGGGGTGCATAATATTTGAATAGTATTAATTTATTTGCGTTGCATTATATATGAAAGCAAAAACAAATATTGAATAATATATTGTCCTATGCTATTATTATAAGAGCATATATTAAAATTAATTAGTTGAAAAATTTACAATATAATATATACTGTTGGGTATATAAAAATGACAGCTTACGCACGAATTTATATTAATATAAATATATTTATATTCTATTGAATGTATTTAAACTTTTATTACAGTGCAATTATAATAAAAGCGAAATAATACTTTTTATTTTCTTAATAATAGTATACAGTTATAAATTTATATTTTGTATGCAGTATACTACTGTATAGGCACACATTAGGCTATTGTAATGTTAAAAAATGTTAAAGCTATGGCAAAAAAAAGTTTAGTGCGTGAATAAAATATTATATGTATATGCATATATGTAGGTAAATTTGGCACATTTAAAAATCAATCAATTTCTTTATGCATTCTTAACTTAACCTGTTACCTGCTTACATAAAACATGTTTCTTCTAAATTTAATAATACAACACCAATTTGGAAAAAAAAATTGTTTACCAATATAATATTATGCAATGATTTAAAATGACATACAGAAATATATTTCCAATTAAATAAATATATCTATATTAATAAACGTTATTTATATCTTTATTGTTATATTTATGTGATTATATAGACTAAATTTGAAAAAATTTCCAAAGTTTTTGAAATTTTTTTACATGCTCAATAGTATATATTTTTATTTTATTTTTATACAGTAAGTATTCATACACAATCTATTTAAATAAATAAATAATCTATATGAATTATATGTTGCATTATAGATTTAAAAACATGAACTTTCCCCTTCCCAAAAAAAAAAAAAATCAATGGTAAGAAAATCACCCATTATAGGGACTTTTGACTTGAAATTTAAACTACAGGTCTAATCTTATTTTTTGTTTTACAACATATTTAGAATCAAATTACTATTCAGTTATGCGGTTTTAGGCGATCTAGGTGATACGTTGATGAGATTAGTATGCGTTTGATAAGAAATTCGTTTTGATAAATTTTTTTTTTCAAAAATATTCCTATAGACAAAACAACAAAATTATAGTTATTCACATGCGTATATATATATATATATATATATATATATATAATAGCAAAACCGAAAACAACTGTATTTTATATAGATATATTTTGTTTACTTCTATTTGAAATAAACTAACAATACGTGTTTTTTCCCTATGACATACGAAATATGGTTTAAAAATATCGGTAAACAAATTTGAGCCCTTATGTAGGTTCATCATCCCTGCAATATACTTGTATAATATTGTACCTTATACCTGTTATGAGTACATGTATATATGATTGCATTGTTATATTTTTAGTTTTATCTTTAGGCCATTGAAAATTTGTTTAAAAACGTTTTAAAGTTATTGAACCAATTTATTATCCGTGTACCAATAAAAGTATACTAACACGTGTAACGTGTATACTACTTTTTTTTTTTTTGCACCGTTTATTTTCTTTATCGTCTCTCCGAGCTAAACGCCGAACATATTAAATAATTGCAAACAAATGTTGTAAAGGTGCCATTATACGTTTCGCATAAATAATGTGGACATACACCGCGTGCTTATGCCGAAACCATAACTTTAATAACATCAATACTTATGCACAAATAACTATTAAAACACACGTATACATGTTCTCATTATAAACACTGTAAATACCATATTTAAAACGAAAAGCATTGAACGATGGTAATTTTTCTAAAGATTTTCGTATACGTATTTTCGTTTGATTACACGTTACATGTAATTATATGTATAATATTTGTTCAAATTGCAAAATAATCGCTTTAAACCGGCTACATGTAAATCGAGTGCCTACCGACTATGACGCCTTGAATTATTAATCACTGACGTTTATACAGCTGATTAAAAGCATTTATTTTACATGATAATGTTTTGTGTGCCCAAAACGTTGGTTCATCTGATAATCCCTGATATTGTTATTTCTATTTGTGGCGAATTGTATCGCGTAAAAAGTATGTAACTATAGTAACTATTCTGATCGTTATAGGTGCAGAACTAACTGAAAATAAAATGTTTTTCCGATACCGAAAACCTCACATACAAAAGAAATTAACTGACACAATTAAAATTCAAAAATTAAAATATATATATACGAAAAGGAAACGATAATGGTGATTTAAGTTTTAACCGAGACATAAGAGAAATACTTGTAGTTTATGTGAATTCTATACATGATCCGACATAATCTAATCCGGCAAATTTAGTGAAAATAGGAATTTACAAAAATCGTTAAAAAATTATCATTATCGCTTATTCTGCGGTAGATCCAATTGTATAAACTATGTATTAGTGTATACATCATATATAATGTGGTAAAAAATTATTTGCTTGGTACAACTCTTTTCAAATTATTAACTTTTGTACGCCATATCATCGCCTTAATCATCGGTTATAGGTGATTTTTTTTTTCCTGAGAAAACATATTTTTCTGAAAACAGTAAATGTTAATTACATGGTTTAAAAAACTTTTTTTATTAAAAGAACGTGGAAACTCAGAAACATATTACATATTGTATTCGGTACTATATAATCATGTATACACAGTGTAATTACGCACGGTGAAATAACTGCGAAAATCAGAATTGCAGTGCAACTTCCACCATTAAAAATAAACTCGGTGTAGGTGTATGTAGAACTACATACAAATGGTATACATAATATTCTGTATTATAAGATAATACTAATACGAAATTATACGGATGCGCGACTGCTGCAGGTTCTTTCGGGTCGTTTTTGGGGACGATAGTAAATGTGACCATATATTTATTACTGTACCGTATCATTATATATTATGGAAGATCAGTATATACGCGTACTTATATACGAACGAAAGGATCAGTTCAAAACGATAAGACATCATGTAAACCGTGAGGTAAGAACACAATACGTAATGATTATAATATTGTCCATTGCTGGATTTTTAAATATGAATACGTTCCGATACTTCATTATTAGAATTAGAATTTAGGTGCATTTGCATGTTTTTATCGAACCAGTGAAAAAAATACATAATAAAATACGAGTTTCAATAATAGTCAATAAATCCGAAAAACAAAGTTTTTTTTTGCATATTTTGCCATTTTTGACATGTACTGCATATTTCTGTATTTTTTATTTCATATATATGGGTTTTAAATGCGTAGGTACGTAGGTAATATGTACTATTTTGCTGATATTAATTAAAATAACATATTTAGATTTATAGTCTATGTAATTTGACGAAGTTGTTTTCTTATTTTATTTGATATACCTACCGAGACAATAAGCGATAATCTGTTATTGAGTAGGTTTTCGTGAATCATACATTAATCGTGTTTGTCGTGATCCGAGTGTGCGCAATTTTCATTCGATTTAATTTATTTATATTTAAAATGCCGAAAATCAGTGCAACTACGTCTAGTAGTCTAGTGGGCTAAATAAATTTGTTGTTGAATATAAAGATATTTTTCCTATGCAGATGACTTAGTTTTGTTCTGTTTCATCTACTTTTATTTTTTTTGCATATTTTTAGTTTTATAACATATATTCCTGCAAAATAAAAGCATAAATTAATTTACAGTGTATATTTCTGAGATTTTTAAAGCATATATAAATC
Source organism: Chaitophorus viminalis (assembly GCA_025469195.1). Taxonomy (NCBI): domain Eukaryota; kingdom Metazoa; phylum Arthropoda; class Insecta; order Hemiptera; family Aphididae; genus Chaitophorus; species Chaitophorus viminalis. The sequence continues at coordinate 84,191 of JAIPRK010001090.1, forward strand.
CGAGCCCTATTCATTATTTATATATATTGTTACATGAAAGTGTGTTGTCCTTTTGCAGAAAATTATCAATTCCGGAGTGGAAATTGTTATTCAGGAAAAGGTACTTCGCGATTATGTATCCGCATGTGTGGGTGAACAGCGGATAAAACACCGTGGTCATTTAAACGTTTGAAACAATAACATGGTTATAGGCACATTCAAGAAACACGTCTAGTCTTTTCCAAACGTAACGATGTACATTTTATTTCCATATCTAATCTCACCGCAGTGAGTATGTATATGTAGTATTATATTATGTAGTCTGTCACATTCCGATAAAATGCGGCCTGCTACAATATATAGTATTAATGTATTATAGTTAATAGTATTTGTAATTCACTGTACGCGTATCATACGAATGTAATGAATGATGACTATCCACGGAGCATAAATATTATCTACAAATAAATATTGTTGCAGTGTACAAATATAAAATCAATTGCACCTTATAATGGAAATAAAAAAATAAACGTAAAACCTTTTTTTTTTACACGACGGCGGTATAATTTGTGGACATTTTTGTGTACCCGTTATCGTGTTATCTCGAGCAACACACCGTAAACAATAGGATTTCAACCCCTTTCGTCGATAGTAAAGACAGTATCAGACCAGAAGCACCTTGCTGTCAATCGGTTGATTTTACTGATGGCTAACGTGTACGAATAACGAACGGCCGAGGGGTTTCATTTCAAAAGAAACATCGATTTTTAAACCAAGATTATGTTTGGTTATTATAATACGATCATCCCGTTGAAAACGGTGCTATTCTGTAAAACTTTTTATTTATTTGTTTTGGGGGTGGTTTTTTTTTCAACGGACCATTCGTCGAGTAGTAAGCCTGGGAACGATCGGCACTAAATAGATTTTGATGAAAATCTGTACCTATTATTGTTATTGAACAACGGAATGACAGACAAAAAATGTGTCAGAACCGAGACGAATAATATTAAGTACAACGTATACTATTTATAATAAAACTTTTTTTCGAATAAACTGAAAATATTACTATGACATATACCTTACGTCCTTAAAAAGTTACAAATATAATTTATTATATTATTATTCTAAATGTTATTTAATTTGTATAATTATATTTGATAGCTATATTAAATAAATATTGGCAATTTTTACTAATGATCATTAAAATTAGGCAAGTCTTACGTTAAATATAAAAAAATAAATAAAAAGCCCATGATTTCAAAATATTACCATTTTCATGATAAATATAAAATAATAATACACAGGTTTGTAAGAAACTACCTCGAATAATTATAATTTTATTAAAAATGTAGACAATTGTAAAACCGAAAAACATGGTTAGTTTTTTAAAGTATATTAGTATTTTATACCCATACGATTTGAGTAATAAAAATTAGTACGAAACACATTATTACCTATTATAAACATTCAAATGTTGAGTTTTTATTATTAGTACAGTTATAGTATTTAGACTAGAATTTCGCTATGGTGCATTTACAACTATTTCTGATTTATAATAGGACTTTTTCAAAAATCAAGATATCATTAGAATAATATAAAAAATACCATAAAAAATATACTTATTTATTAACCTATAGTAAACATAATAGGTTTAAGTATTTTTTATGTGTATTATATTATGTTATATTCGCCAGCGAGACGGGATGGAACGACAGGAGGTGAAATCTTAACACGCGCCAAGTCGTAGAACTACGATTGCAATACAAGCAATAATAAAAATCTAAAAACTTGAAATGTTTATGTAGTTTTGTGATCCTCTATAATTATATTGAATATTCAAAACAAGAACAACTTTATTAAATGTCTATGGTAACGCTTATAAAAACTTGGGAGACAAAATAGTACAAAAATATTATACTAAATTCACACATACACAACATTGCATCACCCATATGGGTTATAATTATTACATTATAAAAAATATACAACAGAATACGATAAGAATAAATTATTGTTTAATATTCGTAGGAATCTATTATGGTTAAACAGTATATATTTTATTTATTTATTTCAGCATAATCAAATAACATAGAATCTTATTAATAAAAATACATTGATAAGCTGATACGTATAACAACTGAGCTGAGCTCGTATCTGGTATACGGAGTTCTTATAGTTTTAAACATTTGTTTAACTTAAAAATAATTATATAATAAAAATATAACTTAGTTCATTCGATATAAAAAATAGCACTAATGATATTATTAGCCCAAAGTTACATCAATGTTAACGAAAATTTATAATTATACATATTGACTTTTTATAATTTTATTAACACACACATTCTCATCAAGCTCACTAACTATTTTATTATTTTATTATATTATAATATATTATTATGTAATAAAAAAAACATGTAACTAATTAGAATATGCGCATAACCTACCCCCCATGTGCTTGCTATTTGTGCATAAATTGTATTTATCAAATAAAGAAAAAAATTTAAAAAAAATGTTACTATGCAAGGGTACCTACGGATGGACATTTTGAAATAAAAATTATAAATTAAAAACCAACTAATAGAATGAATACCAATGATTTTATAAATTAGTTACCTATTGATTTTGTTAAGTTCCTTTTATAATACATATTACATAGCTATATATACCTAAGCATATTAATTTGTTCAGGTATATTGTACTTAAATATAAAAAAAAAAAAATTTAAATAATCGGTTCTATAATGATTATAAGTCGTCATTTTATAATTTTTTATCTAAAGACCGTATGATATGGTACAAACTTTAATATTTTCAAGTCATATTAAGACGCATTTTTGATTATTTTTTCATTTTGTAAAATCCATTACCTGACTTGACAATGTGATATCGTTATAAACGCACATAGATGATTATCAATTCGTTACTTAAATTTATAATATATGTCCTAACTTCCGTTTCAGGGTGAATCATGTAAAGTAGGTTTTCTCCATACGTGGCAGATGGTTTTAGTTGATAACAAATGTTTTTCACCATTTTAAAATACAGAAAATATATACAGTAACAATGTCTTGTTCCAGATGTATTATTCAAAAATACTCGAAATATGAAAGGTATAGGTACGTATTGTGCGCGCAAACATAAAAGCCACCTAAACCCTTTCGTTCGGTAGCATGAAAATGTCAGAAAAAATCATATACATAATAATATATATATATATATATATATATATTCCATATTGTACATTATATAGGTACGGCGTATTATTCTTTTGAAAACAACCCACTGCAGAGTCGTGTTACCGAGTCCCCGCGGTTTTTCACGGGTGCCCCCGTCGCTCTCTAATACATATTTTTTTCGGAAATAGTAATTTCACCCGACTCTTTTCATATTAATCCAAACATAAATAATATAGTATAATACATAATATGAACAATGTATGTAAGGGGGAGGAGGAGGTCAGATAAAATTTTATCCTACATCCAAGAAAAGTATATGAAAACTAACTATTTCTATATCGTGATAACCAGAAAGTATTGTTAAATGTGTACAGCAATACATTTTCAAATAATAGTGAGTTACTCGATTTTAATGAATAAGTTGATAAACTGAATAAATAAATTATACAGTCAATTACATTTCTATAAAGTCTCAAGTATGATAATTGATTAATATGTAAAATTAAAAAACTAACAATACATTATTATTATTATTATTATTTATTATTAATATTGTTTCCGTTTCTAAAAATTAAGTCCGTAATCTAATATAACTAAACAAATTTCAAGATTTTTTAGATATAATCAAAATTCACGATAATGTAACCTTACAATATATTCCTAAATTCATAACATAACTTTATAAAACAATAGATTTAAATATGTTTTTGAATAATTTTTAGATGGTGGGAAAGAATTTAAACTGACCTTTAAAGAACTATATTGTGTATAATATTCGAGGGGAAATTCTACTTAAATGATAAGTATGGAATTTATGTATTTCGTATGTATTTTAATCTTAAAATTCGAACACTACTTAATATAATATATTATCACTGACCTAATAATGATACGGTTGACAGAAGAATCTAGATTAAAACTGAAATTAATTGATTATTAAAACTGGATTCAATGGGTCTTAATGTTTATAATATAAGCACGTGGTTAATTTGTACACCCGAGAGCCGGGTAGTTATTTCAGGCACGTATACAATATAATATTTCAAGGAGGAAGTCTATAATCAACAATAATTATATTTATATATGTATAATATGTAGAAAAAAAAAATGCTAAATTAATAATGATGTATAGCTACAACATTTTCTGTTGTCACATGTACGATAAAATATGATTCGATGATTATTATTTTTTTTTAATATTTTTAAACCAAAATTTAATAATGATGATTGGATATTTAATTAATTTTTGTTTTATTTAATGAACTATAATACACTATACATCATACGTTTATTATATTTATTACATAAGATACGAAAAAAAAAAAAATGAAAACATGTACACAATCGGTTGAATACGGCGAACGCATTTTGTACGATTAATATTTTCAACGTGTGTTTTGCACAACAAGATGTTATAGATATTGTAATAATAAATTACAGAAAAAAAAACATCTATAAGTTAAGGGATCAGAAGCGACGTAAAATGTACCCACACAACATATTATTTATTATAATATTATTTGTCATAAAACTACTTTTTTTTTTTTTATAATATCCGCTTCATTTAAACACATTTTATAAGAGAAATTATGCCGATATTTTATACAACATTTAAACAAAACTTTGTGCAGTGGCGACAAATAACAAGCAATAATTAATATAATTTGTGTTTGGTTTATAGACATTTCATTTCAAATTATTCAACAAATCATTTATAATCATATAATTAGGTATAGTTCATTTAGTGCTTGCTCGTACGTATCGTAATGTAAATACTTTTTCCGTTTAATAATTCGAAGTATATATGTACTGAACAAAACAATAATGGTACGTTAGTATATAATATAACTATATATATATTTGTATATGCACAGCGTTGAAACGATTGCGTTTTCACGTCGAACGAACAACAATAGACGAATGTACAAACCTATAATCGCGACCCCAGTCGGCGGACTCTCTTAAAACGCATTAATACACCCAATGAATAGATATATATATATATAATTCTAGGTAGTATGCCACATCATAAATACAAGTATAAAAAATACATATATAAAGTAAAGCAGTGAAGCTGATAGTACAAAAAGGCACGTACTTAAAAAACTATACGCATTCGAAAATTATATGTCAATATATGCAATCGTATTGTAACGATGAAATGGCTAAGTACCATATTATACGTATATCAACATATTTCGTCAACGGAAATTGTTTGGTTAACCTAGGTATTTGTGGTATTCAGTGCAGAATTCCAAATATATCAATGAAAAATTTACTAACTATTGGAAATCCAGAGAACCCGACAATCAAAACATGACTTTATAAGAACGGCGTGTGATGTGTATTTAACTGTTTGCAACGCCCTTTTGTAATCAATGGTGTAGTTTATACCATTGATTGCGATTTACTATTTATGCGTCTTTTTAACGTAATTTGTTTTGAAACATGTTTAAATCAACAATCTGCAGCTTCCATAAAAATGCATTTGATTTTTTGTATATTATTTAATTTAACTATTATTCATAAAATATATTGTATTATTGTGTATCTTTTATTTCACATGGAGAGGAATTGAGTGTGCAATTTAAATGTAAAAAAATTACAAAAAAAAAAAAATCTATCCCTATTTTACAGCGGTGAAATGTATCGGGAGGTACAGGAAGGGTATCAGAAAAATATAAGATTTCCATGGGCATAATATTATGTTCAAAAATCCCAACGGTCGAGTCTTAACAATATAATATATAAATATACGGACCTACATATATGCTGTAGACCAGAAGCAGCTCCAAGGGGGGGGCCTAGGGGCTATGACCCCCACTCAAGCTCGTATTTTTCTAAAAAAAAATTGTTTATTGTTAAAAACAAAATCAAATCAAATTTGGCGTCGCACGAGAATATCGGAAAACAATAGCATCGTGCATAATAAATATTAATTATGGACTATGGAATTGATCTTTTTAACCAAAAACATTATATAACTGATGTGTTTGCAAAAAATAAAAATATACGGCTTGAATTTGTATTGTAAACTTTTTTGTTTTGTTTGTTATAAAGTTTTTTTTAAAAATTATGACTTAGTCCCTCTCCCAACCAAGTCTCTGGAGACGCCCGTGCTGTAAACGCTGCAGTCCGAACTCTCAATTCCAGATATTATATTATTATACGTTTAGGTGTACAGCGTATATTATAATGTACGTAAACATGGGTTGGTCGGAAATGTATGCGATCGCGTAAGATTAAGTGAATCGTTTACTCGTAAACGGCACCGAGGCGCAGAGAGCGTGAAAGAGAGAGAGAGTAAGAGCGAGAGAGTGAACGGACCGGACGTGTGCGCGCATATTATAAACGTCCAGTGGCACGTTCTGTACATTATGTGCCGTTTGCCGTAAACATGAGTGTATATATTATTTATTATGTGTAAGCGCAAGTACATTGAAAATATAAAATTAAAAACTGATCGTAGGTCAGGTCTGTGCGCGGAACGTGCTTGGGCAGCCATTCGCACTCGTAAAATACCGTCGTCCAGGGTAAATATAAAATAAAAAAATCTACCCACTACAGCGGTGCAGTGTACATACGTACTACGCGAGTATAGTCATTATTGTTGCACCAGTAAATAATAAAAAAAAAAAAAAGGTTAACGAGAAACGGAATATCTGCCGGACTGCATTACTGCAACAGCGCTGATTGCATTTTTTTTCTCACCACCGCCGCCGTGCCGGGCTCGGATCGGTCACCATTCATCTAAATATTTCGTTCGCAAAGTATTTGACTGGAGTGCGATTTTTCGATGTTGCCGAGGGCGCAACTAGGAGCCTGCAGAAAAATATTGACTTCTCCTCACTTTTATCTTTGGCAAAAATAATCAGCATTGTAACATAACATCGCGTTTGATAAATAATTTCAAGTGAATATATTGGTGAAATAATTATTATGTACCTATATTGTCGATGGTTTTTTTTTCGTTTTATTACGCTATATCCTATTAAACATTTTCATACAAGTAATCATAGAATAATAATTCGAGGTTTTTCACATGATATTGAAGATTATACATAAAAACAAAAACTCAATACTACATACCAACAATAATGTTATTGATAGGTAACAAAACCTCGTCAGTCAACCTATGGTGATGACGGTTATAACCTGATTTATAACGACGATACTTTAGCTAGATCAATGCTACTATAGCTAGGGCCCATGTTCTGTAGCTAGACTCGTTGGTAGTTATTGTATTCAGAACCTTGATTTAAATGAATGTGTAGGTTCCAAATGAAAATGTTCATTTGTGCTTTATAGAAAAATGAATCGATTTCGAACGTGACACGCTTTATAGAAACAGAATATTAATAAAACTATTTAAATGGCACGAATAAACGGTACGGCCAGGCGGTCAATCTGTACGTGCATCGTGGATGACAATGTTATCATGTTATTGAGTACCTTTGCCAAGTTTGCGATTTTGTTTCCGTTCAAATGTACCTATATGATATATACTGCAGCGTAACTGTTATCTACCGGACTGCACTATAAGCTTTTCAAAATATATCAAGGAGGGAACGCCCAATTAATTTATAAACCGTGACAATACGCACAATATATGCATATTATGATTGTGCATATTATAGATTAAAAACGTTCTCAAGTTGATTTTATAAACTTGAATATGTATATGCATACTACGCACGGATAAATAAATTGAGTGTTCCGGGTATGATAGAACAAAATAATCAATAGTCTGTGTGCAGGAATTCGAAAATTCCAACTCTGAAAATATTAAAAAAGAAAAAAAAAAAGAGACCTCATCAAACATTAAAGTCAATGTAAGAAGGCACTGCATATCACGTGCGGTAATAAAATTCATAAAGTTCAAACTTGAGGAAAAACAGTCCCAATACACATCAAAAATTCCTAGTGAAATAAATTAGTGAAACTTATGATCTTATTATTATTTTATTTTATCGTATTATTGTTATATCTTTTATTTTCCTAACTTTTAATCAACCACAATATCGTAATTAAATTCGGAGTTGTTGCGTTGACAATTAGGACCGTATTATATTACATGATTATTTTTATGAATACATAATTGTATTGTTTCTTTAATTTTGAGTTTGTACAAGTTTTTAATTTCGTTTCCGTTCAAATGTACCTTTTTAATAGATAAATAAAAATAATAATATGTAATATATACCGACCAAATTAATATTTCAGAGTGATCCGTAATAATTAATAATATAATAATACGATAAAAAATAAAAGAATTACTGTGGTGCCTATATAACGGAACAAAAAGCTAATCGTTCCAGAACGTTGTCGTCGAAGATTTTTATTCCGTTCCGCAATCAAACGGAAAATGTTCCGACCGATTCGTTCTGGTAGAGGTACGTACCTATATTAATGCGTCAACGGAATTTGAATAAGATATAGTGTATCGTGAAACCGTCATAGTGTTCGAATTTATATGCAGTGTACATTATATTTCATGGAATATTGTAAATAAAAACTGCACAACCGCACAATAAGGACGTCCTGTGCGGAAATAGGCATGCACGAAATCATGATAGAAGCATAAAACGAAACTCGATATAGGAATGCAACGTAAATGGACAAAACGTACAGACGTGGGTGGGTAATATTAAATAATAATATACCTGTCACAAAAAGTCTCGCGCACAAAAGTCTGCTATACAAGGAGGAGTGGCGGAAGACGAGCCACGTCCGTCTCCAGTTCCTATGTACCAGGGGTGGCAAATCTACGGTGGCACGCAATAAAATATAATTCATCAAAATTTAACTAAAAACTATTTATTAAACTATTATTATTTATACAATTCTAGTTATGAGAATAATTACACAATGACATTTTGAAAGCTTGGAACTTGCTTCCAGACACATTTGGTACGTTACAAAAAAAAAAATTGCTCATTCCATGCGTTTAATTTTTTCGTTAACTTATAGATACGTCTTGAGCTCATAAAAGTTAATTCTCCGTGATGAATTTAAAATACTTTGACTAATGAAAGCCGTACAGTTTCACAAAAAATTACTACCTAAACATATTATATACACTCCCGAGATTAACATTTTATCCGCTAAGATACCGTAATAAAAATCATACCAAAAAACGATCATCGTTTTTAATATTTAGAAATCAATATACATAATATCACATTATTATTTAACACATAATACATATTTTATTAAATAAATACAAACGTAGTTTAGTTAGGTATTTAATAAAAAAAAAAAACCACATGATGGACCTCGCTCTACTGTACAGTATGGGGTGGAGTGGTTCTCGTTCATAGAATAGGTCATTATAATCGATTTGTTAAATCTGAATGCAATGCTAGGTAAAACGATTCTGAACAGAGATGATTTGCTATATTATATAATATATTATGTTATATTTAAATTGTGATACTATGTCAATATTTGCTTTTCAAACGCTAATAAAAAATAATTTTGCATATGTATTTCAATAATTTTTGTATGACAGTAAGAACAACTTCTAAGAATTATCTATTAAAATTTCAAGTATTTTGTCCCAGCCAAATTTTTTTTATCAACAATTATAAAAAAAAAAAAAATGTAAAAAAATCAAATATTTCAAATGCCTATAAGTTGCTTAAAAATCAGTATATTAATGATTAATCTGAAAAAAAATCACTAAAAGAAATTTAAACAACTGGTAAAAATTACAGTTTTTGAATAATAACCAATACTTAAAATCCTTTGAAGATAAAATCGTAATTTTATGCAATTTCGTATAAATTTAAAATTCAAACGGTCATAAAAAATGTTTCCTTAAAGTCCGGTAGAAATTTTTATGTACTTATTTGAAGAGTAACTTATGGATAACCTTGTGTTAAAACGTTAAACCATAAATACAAAAAAATTTATGAATTTCCAACCACAAAATAACTTGCAAATTATCGCGATTTTAACATATTTTATACAAATTTGAACTTTATGCGGTTGTAATAAAAATTTGAGTGAAACGAGATTTTTACTGTCCCAATACGTGATGACAGACACAAAAAAATAACACACATCATTGTAAAACCAATAGATACCATCACTCCGTTCAGAATCTAAAATATTATATTATTTCATCCATAGAAAATGGAGATTTTTTTTTTTCGGTGGGACTCATAAGTTATTATCAAAAACATGATTGGAAAAGTTTCGGTTTCCCTGCTGCGTACAAAGCACAGATATAATATAAAACACTCTTATTGGTCTTTGGTATAAAGACACTGGAATAATATTTGAACTGACGTTAAATTGTCTAACAGGTGCTGCCATCAGTTAACTGAAATATTCTCGAAAACGATTTACCCGTACCGTTCCGGTAGATGGGACGAGGCGGCATAACAACAACAGCTGCTGATGACAAACCCGTTATCACGGTGTATTGTTGACAAACCTCAATCGACGACGATAAGAATGAGATAAGATGTGAACCGTGTTGGAGTCTCGTCACTCTCGTGTGAAATAAAAAGAAAAAACAATGTGAGATACGATTTCGGACGTGTCAAGACCAAAATGGATAGAAATCTGTAAGAACTGGGACTTGATTGATTCCGCCAGCGGGCTACCGCGTGAAGACGTGCGTACATGATGTCGTGAATCATAGCTTCGAGTAAGTATCGCAATGGTTCGATAATCCGGTTCATAACTGCAATATCACTCGAAACAGTAATCAATTTTATTATCCAATAATGAAATTCCTAGAAAAAAAAAATAAAAAATTTTCTGAAATTCAAACCGTAAGGTACTGCTTTTTTTTTTTTTAATATTTATACTTTTCGGCGTTTATTGCCATTTTGGTGTTTTTTTTTCATTTCATTTTGATATACACTGGTGTACATTACCTGAAATGTTATTTTCTACAAGTTTTCTAGTAATTGCAGTTCTGAACTGAAGCACCAAACTATCTAAGACATTGCCATGAATATAATTGATTACTAGGTACTATGTCGATGGACTTGAATCGGATCCTTACTAGATTTCCTGCCCAGCACTTTGTCTACTGTTTTGCATATGGATCTGGTGTGTTCCAACAGGCCGGCCGTACCGACCGTGCCATGGTTGACTTGATATTCGTCGTTGACAACACTCATGGCTTCCACCAGGACAATCTATACTCCAATCCGGATCACTATTCCTTTCTTCGACATCTAGGACCATCAGTCGTATCAGATGTCCAAAAGCTATTTGGTGCTAATGTGTACTTCAACACACATGTTACAGTTGGTGATCTAACATTCAAGTATGGTGTTATAGATGTTCAAGACTTTCGTTCTGACCTACAATCATGGCACACACTGTATATAGCCGGTCGATTACACAAGCCTGTATTGACTCTATATGACCAGGGATTAGGTGATTTAGTTAAACACAATCTGAAAAGTGCTGTGCACGCTGCATTACTTCAGTTACCCAATAGGTTTTCAGAAGAAGACTTATACACTACCATTGCTGGCTTATCGTACCGAGGAGACTTTCGCATGATAATTGGTGAGGACAAGAACAAAGTGTCAAACATTGTACAACCTCAGATTGAAAAATTCAGATCACTATACACACCAGTCTTTCAATCTATGAGCCATAGATTATCTATACATTGTTCATCTTTAGAACAAGAAAATAATTTAGAAAGCAAATTTTATCATTTACAAAGGTTACCACAGAATTTAAAAGACTTATTACACAGCTCTTTTAAAAATAATAATATAGTAAGTGATAAGGACAGCACTTTTCGTGAGTTAGCCAAGCGAGATGATGTTGGTAAAATTGTGCGTAACGGTATTTACAAAATAGTGTTTTATTCAAGCCTTATGCAAAGTATAAAAGGAATACCAACAGCTGGTTTGCTGAAGTCTGTTGTCTATAGCTATAATAAACTGAATAAAATGGTCAAATCTATGTTTTTATAGTTTGTTTCATTGGGACTGCAAGTAGTATATTTTGTTGTTATATAATTGTAATTTTATTAAGTGAAATAAAATTAATCTTTGAATTGTTGTTAATATAGAAAAAAAAACGTATTTGTTTTAAAAGTATAAACTTGTTTATTGTTAAGTTAGATTAGGGATTAATGTTTTTTTTTTTTTTTGAAAATGATTTCATTCATGTATTATTGTAACATACCTATTCAAATGTGTTATAATGTAAAAAAAAAACTGTGAAATCAACAAGTTCAAACTTTTAACTGCAATAAACCTATGATAAAAATATCAACCGTTGAGAAGTAAAATATAATATTAACAGTGGTGAGCTAAAATGAAATGAAACATCTACAGTTATGAAATCAAATACAATTTTAACAAAATTTATCTGTAATTAAGTTAGTAATAATATAAAATGTAGTATATAAAATATAATCTTAAATCAAGATATAACAGATAAATCACAAGAACTCAAGTGCTTTTTCTATTTGCACTGTGGTCATATTGTTATTTATGTAAATCGGCTTTTGATTATCTAAAATAGTGTCGTATACGCCACGCGAAGACTTGACGTATAAACCAGATATTTTTCGGTAGATTAATTCCCTGACAGAGATCTACTCTATAATGTCGTTTTACTCTCGAAACAACTGACTTCAATACTG